>JTDE01001435.1:17782-36418 GCA_014338405.1 Paragonimus skrjabini miyazakii | reverse complement strand
GAAAGTCTATGGGGATTCGACAGCTGCGATCAATTGTGGGTGATGTTCAACTTGAAAATTAACCAAATCCCCGACTACTCATCAGTAAACCACTGTATGTTTTTTCGTAGTTTGGTCGTAGATTTTTCCTTGTAATGCATGAGTATCGTTCAACTGCAACTTCACAATGATCACCTGATAAGGCCCTTGTCTGAATGCTTTAAATTTCCTCGACATTCAATCTGTTGAAACATTCAACCGCCCAATTGTACTCATTCCGCAGTAGTTTGATCAGTATCTGCCCAATCTAGAAGATGTAACGCGCCCTTGCTCCGCCAAACGTTCTATTCTGGCTTGTATCCATGCTGAGCGGCTTCATCTAGCCTACTAATGCGGAATCAGAAAGAATACGACTATGGAGAAACACACTGTAATGTCTACTTCAAATCCGACAAAAGAATGAAATGCATGTAAACATATAGCATGAAATATTAGCCAAATATGGTCATTTACAAATCGAACCAATGTCCGACCGTTTAGGTCACCTTGTGATTTCGTGGTCGAGTAGTGTCAATTCCATAGCCGTTGGACTATTATTGGTTCACCAGGTTAGCATGACACTCACATGCAACTTCACGTCTCATCCTATTTGGTTCAACAGGGAAAAAATGCATGCCAGTGTTTTATTGATGAAATATTTCGTCAGCCGTCACCGATCATATGGTTAGGGTATTTTGATGATATCGTCTTCCAACACTAATTTTTACTAACGTTTTACAATGGACGTTATATACGTACTCAGTTAAAAGGTTACCAAGAAGTGTCCACGTTGTAGAATATTCTAAGATTGCCAACAGTAACCACACTCACCAGCATTTGCAATGTTTTTTTCATCCTGTCGTGTGACCCCTTTTGATTCATAAAGTTTTCTCAACATTTCAAATAGCTAAAGCTCTTCCAATTCTTCTGTGGTTAATTTTATATTCTTTACACTTCACTCTCCTCAACAGAACTCATTTTCCCATTAAGCACTGATGTGGAACAGTCAAATTCACCCACTTCATGATAAGTAGTCCCATCCCCAAAATTACTTCCACTTCTGTGTTTCTACTTACTCCTATCAACTACGGATCGAGCTGAATTTTTTAAGTTATCCCGTTTGGAATTGGTCACCCTTGAAGAGCTCTAAAATTTTAGGAATCCGCCTCCATCGAGTTATGCAATGATCATAATTCTCCCAAGTGACCACTCATCCGAACTGAAACAAAGGTGTGGGAATCCGAATCGGTCTTAAATGTTTCTCATATAGACTTGATCAATCTCTGAGAAGTACATGAACACAAATGATAAAACTCTGAGATAATTCACACAGATTCGAAAGGGTTTTAAGACAATGGTCTGCACAAGTAATTGTCCATCCGAAAACAATTGCCGCTCATCTCAAAAGGTCGATCCCACTCCCTCAAAAAATACTAACTTCGAAAGGGCTAGAACATTTCCCAGCATCTGAATTCCTAAAGAGACCATTTACATCTTTTGATTTTAAAATTAGAAAACTTATCAACAGGTAACACGGCCCTAATATGTTCCCAGTTGATCTACCGTACCCGTTATTAGTGTATACACGGTTTCAGAGTTCACCATGTCTAAACTGGCTGATCAGCAATAAACCACTGTGTTCGAAACGAACGGTAGCACTCGGACCAGTCACAAACAAAGCCACAATGCGCGACTGCTTGAAGTAGGAGAGTTGTCTGTGTCTCATCACAGTTAGAACACACAGGTATAAAACGGGGTAACGATTTACGTCAGGCAACACAGGAACGCGTACACTTCCGGGGCTTTGGCCACATTAATGCAAGGGAGTGCATGCATGACAAATCAGTTGGGCTCCATCCGAAACACGTGATACCATGGGGAACCAAGAGTTTGTCACCTAAAAGGAAGTGGATTTGTTGAAGCCTGTTTGGTACGTTTGTCGTCATATGTTTGGTATGATGTGGAATGTTGAAGTTGTTGACGCATTTTTGGTTTGTTAGTAGAAAGCCGACCTTAAATTTGCCTTCATTTGTCATTGCTGCTTGCAGTAAACAATCACGGTAAGTTTTATATCTTGACTACACATATACTGTCTGATTTCATTTTTTTCACAACCGTCATTGCTTGTCTATTAAAACTTCTTTCCTGGTATTGATTGACATGTTCTCACCTTCATCGTCACCCGACTGTTTCAACGGGCTCATTTTCCGTTGACTGATGACCATTTGTGGACTTGTGTTTGGTTGTCCCATTTTGAATGTCTTTCTCTGCTACATATGTAGTTGTGTAACCGGTTAATTCATATTCAAGATAAGAGAGCACTTCTATTGTAATTTTGTCAAACAGTAATGTATAAATTCCAGTCTTTCCAATACCTTTTTCTGACGTTGTTGGACTTGAAAGTTTGTCTCGTTAGCTCGACCGTGTGAATAAGCGATATTTGAATTGTCGATTGCGCGTTACTCAGTGAATCACCCCCAAACTGCTAGGAGTGCTAAACACTTGTATTCAATTTCGGATGCCTTCACTGGATCCATCTAATATGACTGATGAACATACATTTGGACAAAGTCTGAACAGAGACAATTAATACCCTACTCTGTTCTCACGGAAAGGTTCATTGTTTTCGCTCTCAACATGACCTGCTTTCACACATGAACCATAGTTTCTACCAGTTAGTCAACATTATTCAATATAGGGGATTATTGTAATCATAGATTTGATTCATCAGCGACGAGTGGACGTTTAGCCGACGTGATTTTCATTTTGAAAATTCACATTCCGGGTGTTTATCACTGAGAGCTACTAACTCCGCAGATGCTTAAAGTTTACATTACCGTTTTATCCTCCAGCCATTCCAGTGGCAAAAGCTTTAAATTTGTAACACTAAGTTGACTATCATTCTCCACTTCCGTAATTCAAACACCTGTCACAAGATTATTCTTCGATCCAAATATTTTTAGTCGCACTTGTGAAGATGAAGACTTATAATAAGCGGCATTAAACCAATAAATTACGTCGTGTCCAAGAACCTTGTACGACTAAACCTCAAGTTATTGGTTATGATCGTGTCAGTCAATGTGGGATAGCGTAAATTGATTTTTGTTGTTATTGACATGACTTATTAGGAACGTGATAAAAAATCTGACCTACCTATTCTGATTGAACGGACAATTAGATGGCTTATTCCAAGCAGATGTTTACGGAAGTTTGAAAATGCAGCAAAGATTTGTACTTCCTTTAGACTGGTTGCAGACGTGGAGAAAGTCTGGGAGGCTATAGTTATAATGTGCGCGGCTAAGAGACTGATCACTATTTAATTTCGACACGTAGATGAAAAACGCGACTCAGCAGTATATTCGGTATCAAGTTTTGATCACGTTGGCCAACCAACGCGGGCATCGCACACGTGATGATAATACTAATATCCATCGGGTCATAATAATATCCATATATAATAATAATAGTATCCATCCATAATAATATCCATCGGGTCTCTTGAGAGCGACTCAAAACACCGTTAAGCTTTCGACCCCCTTACCTGATAAATGCATAACAATCGTCAGTTTTGACTGTACAGCATTACTACCACACACGTAAGTTACGTCCACAACAACATTAGAGTGTATCCTTCTCAGCTAGATGCCATCGATAAGTAAAAAAACTTCCCATACGACTGGGGGTGGGTACACATGAGTAAATTATGGGGGCAGTAGGAATGGAAACATTTTTTGGGTGTTAATATTTGTCGTCCACTTTTTTTAATCATAGGTAGCCAATCAACCGAAGTATCTAATCAATCGAGCCAGCTTCGTCACTCCGGACATACAAGCTACGAACGGGATGGTACATGTGATCAATCACGTGCTCTATACCCCATCCATAAACGTACCGTTTGTGGATTACCTGGTGGCACAGAATGACTTGAAGTAAGCGGATCACAAAGGTTTCATCTCCGTGTTAGTCATGATGGTCGAATTACACTTTAAAATAGATTCATTTTTATTTGCATGTGTGTGTGTGTGCATCGAGACGTCAGAACGTAATTTTCATCCATTTTACAAATGTTCCTGCGATTCAACTATTCAGTACTGAGTCATAGAATCAAAAAATATTCAACGGTGTTTTGATTGGGACCGAGCATGCTCATGAGATAAAATCTAGTCACGAAGTCGGAGAGCAGTTTTAATTTCCTCTGAAGTTAGGTTTGTATTTCTGTCTACTACGTGCTGAAAACTCCATAGATTTATATGCAGGAAATATTTAGGTGTTACATTTTGTTTAGTTGGACATTCTTGCAAAACTGAGTAGTTATTTAGGTCATGAAAAATACCGTGTAGCGAACAAGCTTGTTTTCAGTGATTCATCATCAGGCTAAACACATCATATTTATATCACATTTTTGACAGGGGAATCATGAAGCGGGTAATTATGTTGTTGAGGAATAACAGTTTTTCCTTGGTAGAAATGCACCTTATTTCCGAACAAAATTACAGTAACATGTAGTAAAAAAAGTAGCCCTCTTTCCTCCATACGACAAATGAATGAATGGGGGAGTACATTGGCGCAAAACCGTACTTTACCGCGGATTCCCCTGAGAAGGGTGAATATTGAGAATTAGAGCGAAGAACGATACCTTGGTCACACAAATAGCACATATAAATTCAATGCAATCATATTTCCTCAAAAATGACGCAGGCTCAACATTGCATACGTTGCATAGTAGATGATGACTGATCTGATGACTGCGACTGTGGAACTGCTCGTTAGCACCACAAACACTCTAGTAGTTAGTTAAAATGTACACGGTTATATTAATCTGAGAAACTGTATAATCACTGCTTCATGTGAATAGTGCAACTCAACACCTTTGTCAAACAGGATATAACATTGTCATTCTTCGAACATGTCTTTAACAGAAACACTGCAGAATTTTGGATGACGATCGGAAGTGATCCAAAATACACACCGTTCAACGATCAGCGATATGGAGACAAGGCTTTGTACGCAACCTACTTTCTGGTTACTGATGATGCATGGAGCAAGATCCCTCAGGACAAATTGAAAATGCTTCAGACAAATAAAACGCTTCTAGCCAACGTAGGTTTTTGTGGGAAGACGAGTAACGTTTTTTTTTGCTAACCGAAGTGACTGTGATGCTACCTTCCAAGGACTGGCCAGTATTTGTTATATGCAAGGTCAAGCGCTACTTCTTACACAAAAACGCATACAATATGCTGGATAGAAGTGTTTATCAGTCTTAGTGAGAAAATACACAACGGTTTCAGTAACGTGAATTACTAATCTGTGAGATGATTAACTCACCGGTTTTTCGTGTCACACTTTCGACTGTTATTTTGAGGCAAAAGATCAAGTTACTGATTCAAGTCACTTTACTGCCATTTCGAGGTAACTGATATCATACAGTAGTCCACTTTTAAACATTCAGTTATCAAAGTAGCTTCTGGTAATCCAATAGGAGTTTCATCTGTATGGTAGGTTTATCACTGAAGGGATCTGCTTCTGTGTCTCACTATGAACAATTCGACTAACTTCGTGCAACAGTCCTTGGACTTATCGCCAATTATTTATTCCAGTGACGGATAACGACAAGTGAGATTATGTGATATTAGTTTTCAATGTTATTCTTGTTCCGTATGACAAAACCAAAATTTTCCAGACTGTTTTCACAAATGTACGAAACCTCCATCACTTTGAACAAGGGGACCTTCAAGAGTAACGGACAGTTTTTCTTGTCCCTCAAATGCGGAACTTTTCATTACCAGATCATGTGAAAGACCTCGATTCAGTGATTCAAGCAACCTGAACCCTCACGTCATTACATATTATACACTGTCCCGTAGCCAAGTTCGCTTTTTTCTATTTTATTGACTCCAGTTAAATGTGTGCTTCAGTTGGCTTTGGACCTTTGTACGACGCCAACAGGTATCTTTATGAAAAGTGCCTTTTTTTCAAATTGTTTCATTTAAAGCTGTAGGCCTTCTTGTTACTTATCGTTGCCTTTGAAATTCATCCGTTGAATTAAGTTCACCACAACATTCCAATAGTTTTCATTAACATATTCAGCTAAGTCAGCAATGATGACTAAGTTCACCGGTTAACCAACTTAACTCCGGTCAGATGTACAGTGTAGAATGTAGCTACAATCTCAATGTTAACTTTGTTTTGCACAAACATGAATACTAGGGCCTACGGGTAGTGTTTGCTAAATTTATCGCATGATGGGAATGAGATACGTAACCATCTTGGCCTAGTACTACATTGTTATAATAGATCCCTGACTGTCTTCTTGGAAATGTTGCACCTAATTTTCGTACAGAAAGCCTACTTCTAATTTCATCTTCCCTTACTTATTAGCAGTAAGCAGCAACCTTACGCCAGACCAGTTACCATCACACGAATGCGGTCACCAGCGAATGGAACATTTAACGACCTCAGATTTAATTTTTACGACTACATCAGTGACTCTGTTGGTGGCCAAATGTCCAGTTGAAGCTTAAGGCTGAAACTTTCAATGGTACACTAATCCTGTTTCTATCGACTAGTATATCTCGAACGGATGACTGTAGCATGCCTCACTTTCCCTTTCTAATGAAAGGTTGGTGCGTTCCATTTTGAGGTCGTTTTCTTCAAGTCCAGTTCTGTTTACATCTCATGAATTGCGAATTCCCTATTTCTTGGTAACATAAAAAATGTCGAAATGGATCAAATGTTTTTTCAACAGACTTTAACTCCTCAGGACAACCAAATTAGGCACAAATTCAACTATGCAATCGAGTCCAACCACCTCAATCAGAGAAGGGTTTACGGGAAGAAAAAAACACTTGGATGACTATGGGCATGTTGATTAACCAATCGGATTTAGACTTACGACCAAACCATGGCTAAGTTACATTGTCTTTCGTTCAGAAAATGTCATTTCTGACTGCATCAATTTGTGATGACAAATGGACTGCACTTTTGAGTTCTTCCATAACAGCGTCAACTTGTCTCATTCCGCAAATCATGCTTCATGAATTCCTTGTAGCGATTGATCATCACTGATATTGGTAGCCTCGTTTTGACAGTCATACAATCACACAACTAAAAAGGGATAACTGTGACATTACCCGTTTGTTTAGGTGTCAAGAGACAGCTACAGATATGTATATTTAACTTCAAGCCTGATCTAATGGTACTGAAGTCCGGTCTTCTGTTCACCGTAACATCGAAGTGAGAAGTCCCGTGAAAACAATGTTAGAAATATACAGCGAATTCAGTGCATGTAGTGAAATGCAGCACTCAACCTTAGATATAGCGCTTCCAGCCAGTGACGTGCACGATACATCTATCTTGACAAAGAGCCACTGTTGGATTTGCTCAAATTCATTTGGTACGTTTGCCGTTCTATGTTTGATATTATGTCCAACCTTAAAGTCGTTGAAGCGTGATTGGGTTATTCGTAGAAAGTCCATCCGAAAGTTGCTCTTATCTCACTCCATGCAGCGTGTAGTGAACAGTCTTGATCAACTGTGCATGATGACTGCACGGAAAAAACATCTGTTCCCTTGTTCCTGTCTTTAAATATGACTGCTTATTTATTAAAACCTACTTGCATGGCATAATCTGACATATTCTCACCTTCAACTGTACCCGATTGTTTCAATGAACTCGTTTCCCGTTGATTAGTGGCTATTTACCAACCTGTTTTTAGGTACTCCAGTTTGAATGCTTTTCCCTCTGTATCTAGCTAATTCACTTTCAGGGTTAGAGAGCACTTTTATGGTAATTTTACCAGTAGTACCTTACACAGTCCAACAATTTTAATTGCCCATTTTTACATTTTCTTTGAGTTGAAAGACTGTTTTATTAATTTGGCCATCTGAACCAACGTTATCGGAATTGTCGATTACTTAGCAGTGGGTGGATTATTCTGAATAACCAGAGGTGATTCAAAACCGATCATCAATTTCTGTTAACAGACCATCCAAACCTTTAATATTCTGTAAGATATGAGCTGCTTGATTGGCTGATGACTAGCTTTAACTCCTGACGGAAGAATCATGACCAATGAACTTTCAAAGAGTTTATGGGTCACATAATGCATTCAAAGTGTGCGCATATTCTTAGACAGTAAGTCAATTTAGTTTCAAAATCAGCCTGAGTTGGTGGAACAATTCTAGTCAAACAGAATTCGATTACAACATGCACTCACTCACTTTTTTTGTTTCCTGAGTGAGCCGTAAAACCCGAAGCTGGAACCTACCTGTGAGATACGTTTGTGAATAAGTTTTGATTAGAAACGGATGTGTTAACTAATGTAAGTCATCTTCCCAATGCACATTGTCTAACAAAATAAACTAAGTGATTATCCCCAAAGTTTGCTAACAGGTTTAGCTGACTTTTCGGTTCGTCCATGTAAAAACAACCATTAGACTCAGGTTTCATCTTCGTCCACACTCGTTATTGGTGCACATCCTCACTACGACCGGGGTCTGGACTCCAATCATAGGGCATGTTGACCAGTGTACGATTAACCCTACACTGCGCACAAGTGAACTATCGTAAACAAAATCTCAACCACTTTGGCTTCAGCGTAGTGCTCAGATTGTGCGATTGCTTCAAGAGGAAACATGGTAACTGACTTTCAAACTCAGTCGATGACCTTACAGTTAGGGCCCCAGATCAAGTTGAAATCACGGAAGTCATTAAACTTGTGGAACAACTAATTGCTACCCAATAGGAACGAATTACCCATAAACGAAGATATCTTCGTGCTTATTCTCGTGCCCAGTCAGAAGTCGGTGACAAAGTGACCAAACCAGTTGACTCATGTGCACTTGGGCAGCAGTTCAAGTCGTTGTCTTAGTACTGATATTCACCACCGACTATCCCTAATAGGGACTAATCCCGAATGTATTGCTTCTTTCGAAAACATCATATTGGAAAACCTAGCTGAATGCAATTGTTGTAGTTAACTGTGAGTAAATTGGCGCTTACATTAGGGAAACTACTGTTTGCATGTAATTAAGACAAACTTTTCGCAAACGGCTGGTCTCAGTGAAATCTTACCAGATGATGGACAACCACTTCGACCTTGTAGACTCAATCAACACCTGGCACATCTATCAAGTGAATCCAGGAATGTCAAAATGAAAGCGGCAGTCCAAGCGCTTTTTCACTAGACCACAGGATAACGGTTAGTGGAACTGCAATGAAGAATACAAGTTACTAATTTCAGCACAGAAGAAAATAAGGTACAATCTTTCAGAAAAATGACAAACCTCTTGTTTTGTATTAATATTAGTATTACGAAAAATCTTTCGTTTTCATCAGGTTTTATCCTACCAGTATTTACCGAATCAAATTGTCTACAAACAATGGACTTCCATACAGCCAGAGATTCTTCTATACAGTGGATTTCCAACGAATCCTGGCGCACCAGATACAACACAACTTCAATCTGCGATGCTCACAAATTCCACAACTGGACAGGGTGGGTAGAGTATTGTTTAACATATTGCATGCTACTGTTTGGGTACTGTATATAGGATACATTATAATAATGTAAGAATTACGTGCAGCCAGCCTGTGTTATGGATTATTTCGTGATTAGTGTATTGGTAATAAAACCGTTTGCTGTACAACTGAATATATATTACAAAGCATCGGGCATTAGTTTGTGACCAATTTATAGAGTTAACTTAAACATTTAGACAGTAGTATGATTTCAGGGGAGCAGTTTGCTTACACTTAACCGTTTATCTTTGTCTATTACACAAATGACGATTTCTATGTAAGCCAGAGTTAATAAATTTGAACAAGTTACGAGAGTGACACATGAGCTTTGGATGACATCAAAAAAGCCATGTTTTATAAGGCTAATACGGGGAACAAACGATATATTTGAGGAAAGAAATCAAGGCACCATGGTCTGCGTACCGAAGATTAGTAGGTAAACATTTAACCAAAATATTTTTGCGGTTAAACCTGGTCAGTAATTTTGCGGTTAATGTGGTCCCACCTGTGATAACCTATACTTGTTGTGAGAACCACGAACCAATAACTGCCATCTTTGAAGACTAATTGATTTGTGAGTTAGTAATATCGTTTCTTTCGGACTTGCTGCACTCCGTAGATCACTGCCGACGTTAAAAGCCCTGACTGGAACAGTGTAGAAGCTCAGTCCACCATAAGCTCCTTAGTGGCATTGTAATTTTTAAGTCTGACAGGAAAAATAGTGACTAATGGGTGGTCGAGGAGTTATTTATTTTAAAGTCGACCATCACTCACAATTGATCGCAGCTGTCGCATTCACATAGAATTTCCAGTCGGTCCTTTTCGAACTGCAGGAGCACTAGACTTGAGTTTCGCTCCCACTGGAGCTCGTCTATAGAGCATACACTTGCCAATGCCCCGACTAGAACTCCGGCCACGCTTTCATGAGGCAACCGTGTTTACCACTGCGCCACTGACCTCACATTGGCACTACCGAATTATCATATGTGAACGCTCAACCACTTTCGTTTGTTAATAATAACCAGGTTACCCGATCGTCTCGATAGGAGACCATAATAAACAATGTGTGCATACTGGCCAAATTTAGTCGAAATCACACGGTCAGTTTTGTGGTTGTTGCCGCTCATTAGGTTCACCGGGTTCGCGTACCTGTTGAGTGACAACCAACACGAAACCGTTCGATTGTTTTTGACGAATTTTGACAATTAAAAACATACTACTTATTTTTACCAAACTTCACAAAATTGCATGCCATCTTTGTTGAAAACGGCTTATTTTCCGGAGGAGATGATGATGAAATGTTGCTCTTCTTATACTACAGAAGCTTTTTCTTTAATTCCTGACCTTCTGCATAAAGTCATTACCGTACTACTGTCAGATAAACTTACTAATTTGTCTGTGGAAGACATGGTCGATTTCTTCTAAGCAGAACATCTCAATCAACCTTCAGCTCATTGTGTGCAACATCTTGAACAAAGTTGTTAATACGGACACGGGTAAAGTTCATGGACTGGATTTCTCAGACAGCCCATCATCTACCCGTACCCGGCCGATTCTAATGTTTTGGTTTGGACCTGGATCAGAGTTAAACACAACAGGATTGTCACACTCTGTATTCCGAAATTTTAAGTGCAACTCTGAGTCTGAGTTAATGTTTTGGGTAGTTCATCAACTTTACCTTCTGCTTGACCTGAGAAATAGGAGGATGGCACAAAGTAAGTGACCTGACTGCTTAGCCGTTGACCTCTTCGCCCTGATATTCACTGTCTAGCACTACCACCGTCAAACATGTACCAAAATATTCACAACTAACAGTCAGAGTGGCTCCGGTTTCACGATGACAAGTTAGTTTATTCACCACTGATTTGGCTCAAGTTAAGCAAGCCAAAATTAGACGTTTCGTTAAATCAGGTAGAAGAAGAGGGTTATCAAGGTTTACAATCAGTCACTTCCACAACTGGTTAATCAAAAATAACGTGTTTACCAGATCAGAGAACTTCATAAATATCTCAAGTTCTGAAGGGATAAATGCTTCAGACCTACGCGGGTTACTACCTACACAACAGCTGAGGAAATTCAGACCTAAAAGGAGTATCACGCTTTCTTGTGGTTCACGTCTATCTCAAATAAACTTTGGTTGCATTTTCACGGAAAATGACGTCATACATGAGGTGATCAATATCCGCATGTTAAGGGCCAGAGAAGTTGTAATAAACTACATTGGTATGTGAATAGTTTACCAATTGATGAGATCATCGGGTATTGAGAAGCCACATGAAATTGAAAGAAACAGGAAATCCCAAACCCCCAGCTTTGTCGACGGGACGGTACATGCCATCAACTACCAACAACATGGAGTTGTCATCAGCTATCATCATCATAATGTACAGCATAATCCATGGTTGATAGTATTTTCTGAAGGTCGTCGGTTGACATCTGTGCTGAGTTCAAAAATGATTATTTGTTAGCCATAACACGCTGTTGGCCAAACCCATGTACTGACTGTCATTCAACTCACACTGTTCGACGTATAAGGTTGACTCTTTACTGATGTCTCCTCTTCAAATATAGCTGGCACCAAATTAAAAATTTCCGTGTTAGAGGTTATTTCATACTGACGAGCTAACACTCCAGAGTAAGTGTCCCCACTATAAGACACTTATATAGTAATGAATATTTTTATTATACTTCATGTCACAATGAGTATTTTTCCGGCTTGAGATCTTAATGCAACGTCGAAATGAGCCGATCTGTTCAGTTTTGGTTTATTGGATTTGCAGATGTTGGTTGATAATCCAGCTCAATCCAGTACGATATGTTGAGGCTCTACATACTGCTGAACTGCTTCTAACCTCGACTAGTAGTCGACTGAGTAAATGATGATATTTCTTCATCGGATATATTTACGACAGTTTGGGCCACATTAATTATGAGGCTTACAATTTCTCACTACCGATGTTCACACGTCTACACGTTCAAGGAAGCCACCAATATCTCTCAGTCTTGTTCGACAGCCAGATAAAATAGCCGGTAACCGTAATGTTATCTCGATGTTCAAAACAACCAAAAATGCTTTCTGGCTAAAACAGCAATACGTTTCCTTACCTAGTCGTATAGCCAGCAGTAAACATTACAAATACCACGAGTTAACGAAGATACGACGCTGGCCCTTGATTGCACGGACCACATCCGCACCCAGTTAGTGTTTTGTTCCGGCTCCGGTCCACCATTTCGACAGAATACTGAATACCAGTCTCTTGTTGAACCGGGTGAGTATTGACTGGCAGAAAGGGTTTACGATTCTTGATTATCAAAATTAGAAGCAAGTAACCCGAACACGCTACATGCTATTAACTGTATGAATGGATTTTAGACGTCCTTGAAACACGTATGTATTAGTGATTTCTCGATCCCCATGAAAAGTCGTATTAAAAACAAATCGTTGCTGTGATGCACTGGCTGTAAGACTTACCTTCAGAGCAAGTCTAACTTCTAAATTTGAGGTGTTGACGGCAGTGACAGTTGGCGAAGCCCAATTTCGTCGAATCCAAAGAGCTCAATTGGAGAATATTTACTAACAATCGTAGGGAGAACACTTTCAGTTTTTCACGTGGAATTGATTACATACGTTAGTTCAACTGATGGTTTTGTTAACACAGCTTAATGCCGTACTGTGAGTAGGTGAAATCACACAACGTTGCAAGTGGCCATGTCACTTTTAGGTTACAAAGTCAGCAGGTCAGGTTTCACTGGAAACGTACGCATGCAGCGAATGAATACGTATGATCGTATTTTCTAAGCCCAAACAAGCAGACCATGAATTCAACGTCACACGTCTTTCTCCAGGACATAAATTTGACAAGTTCCAGAAGTGGTACAGTCTTCACACGTCCTTAATCTATCTATTTGATCTTTTTGGATGATAAGTATTTCTCAAACGCTCGCTGTTTTTCATCAGCCACACTGTACGTTCATCATTGATCAGCCTTCTATTTCAACTCCATAATAAATAGCTATTATGTTTCATAAATGAAGCTCACGATGAACATTCGCGCCATAATCTGTACCTATGTATTTAGAACATACAACTTGAGAACTTGTTACTCTTACAGCCAGGGATAGTTGACAAACCAAACAAAGGCTTCGAGATAAAGCAAACACACAAATTTGAAGGAAAAAGATGGCAGATTAACATGATCGAAATTTATAAAACGTCCGGCGAATAATTTATCGAACGACGAGATCGTCGATCGATATGAGTAAAAACGAGATGTCCAAATAAGTAACCGTGTTAGTCTACTCCCAATAAGCGCACGTACCGCCTCTTCATTGACGGTTCGTTGTAAGTACGTTGGTGACCTAACAATCCGAAGTGATCAGCCTATTCCTAACCGTATTCGTTACTACGTAATATGACCACGTCACCACAACCCATGGCAGTTATAATTCACTTGCGATCCGCGAGCTTGAATTTACACTCAGGTAGCAGTTTCTCACTGAACTGTAGGACGCCTGTCTGGATGCCATGCTTCCAGATGTTCCTACTCAAAGATATGCCCTATGATGATTTATGGTCCATCACACAATACGGAAGTTATTTTGTTCGCATTTTGGTATCACAGCTTCTAACCAATAGGATTTCGCCTGCCTGTTCTGAATTGCCCGTGAAACAGTTTCTGTAAACCCCGTTAGTCGGTTACTCGTCGGTCGCGTTCCAGTCAATGAAGGGGACTGAGCTGCAGAAAGCACATAATCTTGTCCGCATCTGCTTGTTCAAGCAGTGCAGTGTTTGAAGTCATATCGGGCCACTAAATGCCAGAGATGCTTCCCAGATGCCGCTGGAAAAACTAACCCAGCTGATGTTTTGCGTAGGTTTCACTGCCGTACAGACTAATGCGCGTTAGACGGACGATCTGACTTACAGCTCTGATGCGGACACTCACATAAGCGCATACGCATATTTACAAAGTGTTTCACAATGTTAACTGTCTCGACAAAAGAAGCGATCACAACCAGCATTTGTATATACATCAAAATGACTACGTCAAATCTACGGATTAGATAAAACCACCTTATGGGGTACACTATTGGTCATGTCAGCTGAAGAATTACAGGATATACATTAAATCGCACAACGAGTGTTCAAACGCAAAAGGTGACAACTTACGAAGTAGATAAACCGATCTGTTCAAAGCTTTTGTAAACTAACTATTTGAGGAGCACAGAATCAGAACCGTATAAGCTTCTACGTTTTCCTTCTGCAAACACTGACAAATCTTAAACCTACCATTGTTGAAGATCCTAAGCAAATAGCAAATTACGCTAGTTAACGAACGAACCAGTTAAAGAAGTGCAAGTATCTACATATGGGAAATGAATTAGAATACGGTAAGACCAGAGGCTTAAATGAGAGCTGTTTTCATAATTCATTGCCATGGAGAGATCAGTTTTCGAATTCCCTAAAGGTAGGCGTTTTAGGTGGGACTGCTAGATTGAAATGCTATGAGAAAAAGTATTTATCCCATTTTGAAACCACAGTGGATTTTGTATTTTTAAGGTGTTACTGTTTAACAAACATGTACGATTGCCGTTTGCTACAATGCAGAAATTCAAACACCAAACTTGCAGCGCATATTGTGCTGGGCGAAACCCCATTCACACAAAAACAACTGAGTTGTACCTGTTACAGTAACCGAGAACAACCCGGCACAATTATCAACCATAATAATGCTACAGTGCGTTCGATCCAACTGATTAAATAGTTCCACCCTGTCTGTATGGTTAGGTTTCACAGTACGATTTGAAGTTTCCGTCGGTATTTCCATTGTCATACATCCAGCGACAAGGGATATATATGTTGCGGCATCCTGCAGGGTGCAGCGTACATCTTGGATGAACGGACTCTATCCCCTAGGTGTATGAACCAAACCACAGCTAGTCACTGGCCTCCAATGGACTGTGAACTCCGTGATTTGAATGGCTGTCTCATGAGTTTGCTTACCTTTGAACCAAAGGGTGTGAATGGAGCCCCAGTTGGAGTCCCTACTTCCAGCTGGGCAACCGGGAAACAGTCTACCCTCATAACTATAGAATTAAGCTTATAGCAATTGAAAATTTTGTGGTGTTCTATCACAACTGTTTGTCCGAGATGTCAGCGGTCGGCTTCACTCCTGCGTTAAAGTTCGTCGCCCCTTTTGTATGTTTATTCGAACGTAGTAAAAAGTTGCGTATACAGGAAAAGTAAAAACTGTATTCTGACACTTGCAAGCGATAACATCACTTTTAAATGTGTTGATGAGTTCGTCGTTGGCCGATGAAGGCGCGACCAATCAGAACGCAGCTGAAGTTTTAGCGCAAGTGTGAGACACCAGACGGCCATGATGCATTCACATCAGCACCAAACCAGTTTATCTCTCCTTCCCATATTTCATCAAACACCTCCTTACTTTGTGACCCCTAATTCCGTTTTCACTCGGGCTTCCTTCATTTGCTGCTTGCGACGAAAATCAGCCAGAATGGCAATGTGTCAAACACCAAAGTTCCTTTGCCTGAAAGAACACCATTTAAGCCTGCCCCCTTTAAAGTTCTGACGTACGCAGATATGTCAGCAACTGTTTCACGTACTTTTGAGACTTTTGCCATCGATATCTGCTGTCTTGCTGAAACACAGCTTCAGGATTCTAGCCCAGTTCTACATCTCCAACGTTTGTCGGCCGCTTCATTAGGGCGGTACAATGTACGCCTATCTGAGGACTAGAATTTTCAATCCACTGGCTAAACCGGTGGTGGAACTGCCCTAGGCGCATACGCAGAGGAGACAATGTTTGACTAGATCTCCTTCAAGATCTACTGTTGCGTTGTCAGACTGGAAGGTACGGTCATAGCATCGATAGGTGCCTTTCACGAATGTTGCTTGTTTGCTGCTACAACATGTGCTTTCACATACTGTAGTCCAGACGCAGTCAGAAATGGTTGTTATCGCCAACCCACTAATCTTCTACACACTGCACGATGCAAAGGTATTGTTGTACTCGCTGGAGACTTGAACACTCAAGTAGATAGGTTAGGCGCTGACGAGCTTGGATTAGGTGACCTCTTATAGTACTCGTCGTAAAGTAAGCGGTGAACGTTTGTTGATTCAGCTCTGTGCTGATAACGGCCTGTTTTTGGAAAATACCAAGTTTTGGCGTTCCAGGCATCAATGAGCCACCTGGAAACTCTCATCGCCGAGTCATTTCTGGATACAGATTGACCATATGGCCGTCGGCTGTCGGTGGCGTGGTTGTTTCCAAGATTGCAAGTCAACCTGAAGCACGTGCATGGATTCCCAGCATGCACTGTTATGTGCTAAGCCCGTTCTGCGCCTTGGCGTGAGGCCACTTCGTCGTCAACCACAAACTGACGTATCCAATCTAGCAGGGACACAAGCGCTGTACGCTCACCAGTGTGTGCTCGCCTCTCGTTTAGGTGCCCATCCACCCAATGACAGTGAGGCACACTGGGCACATATACGGCACGCGGTGTACCTATCTAATACTGCCCGTGTGGTATACTACCCGTTTATCTGCCAATCGCTGGGTCTCTATATGATCACCGGGGCCTCTTGATGCTCGCCGGAACATTCCATCCAGCACTATACATTATTCGGCCGCAAGGCTACTCGCATGAAATTCCAGAAGCGGCTATGACAGAATCACGAGACATGGTGGACAGAACGCGTTATCGAGGCGGAACAAACCGCTGTTACTATGAACTGTCAGAAGCTTTTCCACCTCATCCGAGCAACTGGAATCAAAAAGCCAGGTATGAGCGAGGTAAGCTACGAGACGAATTGTGAGCTTATCCATAACCTGCAACAACGCTTAGTACATTTTGCTGAGCATTTCCAACAACAGTTCGACTAGCCAACCATGCCACTGACTACGCCTTTGCGCTTTACTTGTGCTCAATGGTCTGTTAACCTCTCGGTTATTGTACTTTGTAGACTAAGCAAAAAGTACGAAGAACATATCCGTAAAGAGCAAGCTGCCCTTGTCGTGGCTGAATTGATCACACCTTCACACTTTGGCAGGTTGTCAAACTCCGTCATCATAATGAAGGTAAACAATTGTTGTCTTCTTGGTCATCAGAGGAGCTTTCTATTCGGTTGACAAAGCTGCACTCTGAGACTATCTATTAGGGAAGAGTGTGCATGAGAAGTATGTAACCATCCAGAAAGCGAGTTGCTTCCAGATCGTGAGCAGGGTTAGGGCCTACGGAAACATATAGCTGACCTTTAACATCTCAAGTGAGGTGCGACAGAATTGTCCAGCCTCTCCCTCTCTTTTCAATCTTCCAGTAGACGGGGTTCTAGGGTGTGCTCTGGTAGACTGCGAGTATGATTATGCGCAGTTGCTCCCAGGTACCAGAGGACATTTTCAAGGTGGAACTGTCAGACGTTGATGATGCTCGGAAGGTGAGGCTGCTGCTTCGCAAACTTGGTACCTCAGAACACGAACGGTACATCAACTTTATCTTGCCGAAGAACCCAAGGGATTTCAATTTTGACGAAACCACTCAGACGCTGTCCCAAATCGTTGGCGACCAGTTATCTCTGTTCAACATACGCTACCAGTGTTTAAAGCTCGTGAAGTCAGCAAATAATGACTGGGTAACGTACGCTGGAACAGTCAATCGGGAGTGTGAACGATTCAAGATTCGAACAATGACTGAAGATCAATTCAAATGTCTGATTTTCGCTTGCGGACTCCAGTCACCATAAGTAGCAGATATCCGAACACGGATTTTGGCGAAGATAGAAAAATGCCCCGAAGTCGCTCTGCAAGATATCACTGCCGAATGCCAGCGCCTTGTGAACCTGAAGCATGACACCGCTATGATCGAACAAAGCAGACAATCAAACGTCTACACGGTATCCTCAAATGTCCCAGTCGAAAGTGCGCCAACGTCGGAACGCGGCAACAGAAGGAAACCTCCTACACCGTGTTGGCAGTGCGGTGGATGGCATTATGTCCGACATTGCCCATTCATACAGTATCGATGCTCCCATTGCTCCCGGCGGGGCCACAAAGAAGACCATTGCCGTTCCAAGAGGTGCCA
>JTDE01001435.1:0-17682 GCA_014338405.1 Paragonimus skrjabini miyazakii | reverse complement strand
GCGCCAGCACTTGCTAAATCAGACCTCCTACAAGCCACACAAGCCCCGCATCTCAAGAGCAAAGGTCGTGTTCGCAGCAAGAAACGACGACCACTGGACACGCAGAAAGTACGTATCCGTCTCCATCAACGGCAAGTCGGTCAGATTACAGCTCGAAATAGCGTCCGACATCAAATTACTCTCGGATCGCACGTGAAACCTGATTTGCAAATCTAAAATAAGCCCGACAACCCAACTTGCACGAAACGCTACTGGTGATCGTTTGCTCATCATTGCCGAAGTTCACTGTACTGCAGCTATTAATGGACCATCAATCAAGGGTACCTGCTACGTGACCCGCAATCCTGGCCTGAATCTGCTTGAATTGGATTGGATCGACAGACTGCTATTATTTGACAGACCATTACTCAAAATCTGCGAATGCACTCAAGCGCAGGAAAAGCTAATGATGACTTCAGGAGTCCACCATTAATTCACAAACGCTCTCCAGCAGAGACACTCAGTGGTGTTTACAGAAGAACCTGGCTGCTGCACCAAAAGGACCAAAAAGGTCCTCTAAGTCATGTTTTACAGACCATCTTGCCTAATAATCGAATAACCCCAAATCGGAACGTTCCAGATGGCAAGTCGCCGGCGAAATGTAAGTTCAGTAGAAAATTCAGAACTGTCTTTGATACCATGATCCCACATTCAAACAGAAGAGGAGGATGAAAGGCAGAAATGGAAAGACAGTACAGTCAAAGACATGGAGCTCGTGCACGATACGTCACAATCGGCCAGCCGGTGCTTATACGAATATTTCGTGGACCGCTGAACTGGAGGAAAGGAATAATCACAGTCTACTGGGGGAGGGTGGGAATGTTGATGAATGTGTTGGAGTGTTGCACGGGCCTGTCATGAGACATGCGTTCATCAGTGTCGGGTTTCAAGTGGATGTTCGACACGTTAAAATTTTCATATATAATTCGCACTTACCCTATGTAATTATAATAGCTTGATGAGAACTACCGAAAACAGCTGTTTGCAAAATTGACTTCTTATGAATTCTACGGGAATCTGGAGAGGATTCAATGGAATAATCGTCCGACGGCGAGGATCAGTCCTCTATGAAGTGAAAGTCGGCGGAGTCACATGTGTGCGGCATGCAAACCAGATTTGCCGGAATTGCGGAGATGCACTGTACGACCACGAAGGACCAGCCGCGCAACTCGATATACTGCTGGACACATTCGACTTAAAGAAAGAACGCCCTAACGAAACCGAACATTCGACAGAACCGAAGTTACAGTCGCAGGACAATGAGCGCAAGTATCCCATGAGGTGGAGACGGCGGACGAGCAGATGCTGCAAACCGGTCAAACTCATTCAAGTCGACCCTCGGAAGCAGTCCTATGATTGAACCCAACAATCTTCAGGGGGAGGTGTTAGGGTGCCCACCCTGTTACCGTCCCAAGGCGCCTCCGTCTTGAGAAAGAAAAAAAACACTTGACTCAGTCTTACTTAGCGGAACTGTTCGAATCGGTTGAGATTTTTTATACCGCTATGCACATGTGCGATCCTAACTCTTTATCATGATGTGGTGGAAACGTGTATTCATGACGTGCTTTATGAATACCTTGTACTTGTCGCCCTAGCCGCACCCCGTTTTGTAGCGGAACAAAGCTTCTTATTTTGAACGCGTCTTTTGGCTTGTCTTGGGAGCGAATACAGGAACAGTCGCGGTACTATTCGGAACCGAGATTTCCGCGTAAGTTATTACCGGGACGAGAATCCGATTTTATCGAGCGCGCCACTATACCGAGATCGAACCAGCGTACCGTTCAGGAGGGTTTACAACACCTTTGCACCCACTAATTACAAGTTGTCGCAAAATTGACAAAGCTTCGTACCTGCTCCCATCCTTGGTTGTGAGCGACTGGAAGTAGGTGAGAGGTTCACGTACCCTAGAATCTGTATCGGCGCTGGTGAAAAGCCTGATGAAGTCACATCTCGCATAGGAAAGGCTCAGATGACGTCTACCAATGTACGCCGTTTGTGGCGTCGGCATGCTTCCAGTCGTTCTATGAAAGGCCGAGTGTATAGTGTCACTGTGAGAAAAGTTTTATCGTATCAATTCAAACTTGATCCACCTGCGCAAAGGATGCCCATAGAGTATCCGTTTTCGACCACTGGTATCGCCAAAAACATTAGTGTTGTGTGGTGGGAAAACCGTGCCTGTGGTGACAAAGTTCACTGATGTGTCTTCGGAACGGATAGACTCTGCTTACTCCTGAGCAAGCTGACCTTGTCCCACAGACTGTGTTAGCTTGGCCACATCTTACAAATGCTAGCTCACCATACCAATATCTTGTTTGTAAGTGGTGGGTGAGGTAAGAAGCGGCAGCCTAATGACCAGCGTGCGAATGGAGTTTGGGTTATAAGCGTTTTCAGTGAAGTATGCTTGAATACCATGTTCTCGGCTCTCTGGCTGAGGTCCGTAAGATGAATCCCATTTTTGGCTAGGGATGTTGTCTGATATGACGAAGAACAGACATTAAAAGCGTTGGTTCGCGAGTCTCTGTGTGTGTGTGCGTCGTTGCAACGTTTTCTTTTTTGTCCTTCCGCACTTTGTTCCTTTACATCTTCTGCATTACCTTTTTTGTATTCATACTGTGGCGCGTTTGCCGCTCTTTATGATTATTAAGTGTTATATATATATATATATATAGGTACCCTCTTACTCAGGCTTATCAGATGGAGTACGGGGTGTGATCGATTAAATTTCAAGTTACTAGTTGGGTTCGCGTTCGCCATGCTGTCGGGGTGATGTGTGGATTTAATAGACATTTTGACAGAAATATTCCAACCAGACTGATAGGAATTGCCTCACAGTCCTTCAATAAGCATTTTAAAATGACTCACATACATCTTTCGAAAATGGTTCGAATACTTCAGGTTTCTGTTAGCCCGTGTCCAACCCATTAAATGATCTTTTATCATATTTTGGCTAGTTCTGAAGTATCAGTTGGAATTTGCAGTTTTCAACCTTCTGTTAACCAACTGTCAACAAAAACAGGGAATGTTTTGAAACATTCTGTGAATAAATGGCTTTTTCTCTGACAGGTTAATCATAATGGAACTGGCTACTAATATTTCGATAATCCTGATCCTTCGGTTACGTGAACCTAACGACGTTGATAGGAGAGCAGGTGTTGTAACATTAAGTGAACGGAATCCATACAAACTCAGTTGAGGCCGTAGCCAGGTCCATTCATCCAGAACGGTTCCGTTAGCCTTTTGGACATATAAGACTGGTCATCGCTGCGAATAGCGAACAATTTTTGGTTGTAATTGCGCGGCACTAAATCCGTCGTGAAGCAAGAACATCAACGCTGTGTTGAGCAGTTTACGGCGTTACAGTTGCTCCTGACACTTACATGGGCCACTATCTGTTACAGCAGTTGTTTGGTATGATAAGTCGTGTTTACAAGTGTAGATCCTATGGCAGAAAAACGTCAAGTCATTACAACAGTTCAAGCAAACCGATCTGTTACAGCCTGACCCATAGCCAAATGGACCGCTCTTCGCAGTTGAATGTATGCTAACGCTAACTTCAATGTGACTTGCATGGTGTATGCATAATCGAGGGTATTGCCAAGTGAATGCGTTCGTTTTGTCCACAGTGAATGGACGCATATATTCAAACACACGAACCAAATTCTTGATAAAAAATTACCACCTTCTGATTAGGTTAGATTTATTACTTATCTGGTGGCTCGTCTTTTGCACACTGGGTAATTTTGTTCTCCCAGCTGTCTGTTCTAGCTGGGAACTTAATAGTAAATTGCGAAGTAAATCAAATCAGCCAGCACACAGATCATATTCTACCTTGAAGCAGAGGAACTAAACCTTCCAAGCAATGCCTGCCCTCGTGTTCGTAACTTGATTACCACATTGGGGAAGGTTCCAGTACGTCTCCATTATACCTAAACACTCATTTTTATGTAAACGATATACAATATTTACCATTTCGTTTGGCTGGTTGTCAGTTTTGTTCGTTACATAATGTGCTTTATTTTGAAATGTTCCTTTCTAAAATTGACCTCAAAAAAGCTAATCGTACACTACTCACAGGTAACTATATGTTTTCTGTCTATACATAGTTTGCAACCTGCTCGTTTATAACGCAGACATCGCTGTTATAGATGTTTAATAGAAAAATATCCAATAGTCCGGATTGAAAGCTGAACGCAGCTCTGTATATTCATGATGAATTCTGCTTCGTTGCGTTTACATTGAGTATTACCTAATCAAGCCAGATGTAAGGTCAACCGTAGCTGCTGATGAGTAGTGTTAAAAATTATTGACCTACTCAAAAGAAGACACAATGGATTCTATTTGAACTTCAGTCTATTGCGTCATAATCAGAACCTGTTTCCTAGTTGGAAGTCATCAGTCTCGTTAAACAATTGCTTACTGCTTCAGTTGCTAGACAGTACCTGAGGTTATTTCGTTTTATAGTGATCATATCACTTAGATGATGCCCGATTTCTCACTTATGCGAACTTTCCGACCACTTTTGTGAGGATTTCATAGAAGGTGAAGTTTGTCAAGTGAAATCCACGTCATGTTTTGAATGAGGTTAACTGGAGAGTATCTTATTATTCTGTTCTATTCTATTCTATTCTCTTTCTATACTTTGTCACCTTTCATAGTTATGTTGAAATTATGTGCTGAACTTAATTGGTAAAGATGGTAGTGATTCGATTTAATGTCGAAAAAACCTCATAACATCAAAAATAACGATGTGGCGGACAACTGTTTCCGATAATTATTTCTCAAGTCAACACAATTACATAGATTTCATCTAGATGTCATAAGATAAAGCGTAAAAAACGAGAAATGGCTGTAAACGAATGACAATAAAGGCTAATACCCACACAATAATTGGTTAGGTCCAGGCCGGACGTTGACTGGGTAGCCGTTTTCCCTCAATAGGTTTCGAACTGTTTTTAGCTCCTGCTCTACTACGTCATCCAAACAAACCGTCTTTGCTGTAGTTGCCAGACATTGGGCTAGACTTCGGTTATGTAACCGTCTCAACGTCTGGTCAGTTTGACATCTAAGAAATGGAACTCGTTGTTGGATTCCTCTTCTGAGGTGAAGCGCACTGAAGCGTGTGCTGCGTTAAAAACCTGAAAGGATGGTTGTTTACTCATCCTGTGACTGTTTAACAACAAATATATCGTCTACATATCGGCAGTACATATGAAGATTCTGAATGGTCGTCTGACCGATGTTACGATTGAGCCTGAAAGACAAGCCAAAAATCTACGATCAGTCAATGGCGCAGTGGTAAACACGGTTGCCTCATGAACAGCATGTCCATGGTTCAAGTCCCGGCAGTGGCGATGATATGCACTACTGATGAGCTCTAATGAGAGCCAAACTCGAGTCTAGTGCTTCTTTTCGAAAGGGGCCGACTGGAAAGTCTATGGGGATGCGATAACTGCGATTAATTGTGGGTGATGTTCAACAAATTAATATGCTTATAACCTTCCTATCAATTAACTGTGTTTTTTTCTGCTCAGATAAACTAATGTTAACATATCCTCATATGAATTAGAAAATGAATTCCATAAGTTAATTTCATCATATCTTGTTCCACGTGTATATTTGCAATCTGATAAATGGATTTTACAATAGATATGTTTTCTACTGTCATACTCTAGTCTTCATCACCAGTGGTGGATCTATTGCACAACTAGTAGACAATGGAGAAGATATAAAACAAGCTGTGGTATACAAAATCAATGCAGCACTTGGCTTTGTTTATGAAACACGTGATGAAGTTATACGCAGACTGAGCCCGTAAGTTAATTGTCGTCCGTCCTCCGGTTGATATACGATCAATCGTGATTGCTCAAATTATTAACTTATTAACTAATTTATTATTATTATTAACTTATAAATTTACAAGTTTTTTATTAAGTGCACGACAGATTTGACTCTCTGGACAGGTTTATTGTTAATCCAGATAACAATATCAATCACTGTGTTTCCATTCAAATTTAGACTGACAACTACATGAACATTATTTTCATATTGATATAATTATTCGGAAAACCCATTTAGTATGAAGGCAGAACCATTTTGTATAGTTCTTCAGCTAGACATTCAAGAATGAAATCTAAGAAAAGTGTTAATAGAAGACTGATCTGTTACGGATCAAACAAAAATTTGGGATTAGTTGCTGCTATTCACAAAGGTTGCTAAAAAGAGGTGGTTAGTGTATTTAATGCCAAAAAAAACAACTGAAAGAATAGACTGGGGGGTGATAGGGAATCTCTCCATCTGGATTGTATTTTAACAGGTTTAATGATTGGGGACAAGCCTCACAGCTGCTGACTTTACAGCTTGTTCCTAATATTTGTTGATACAAATTATTCGTCTACAATGCGATTTTGTTTTCATTTTTGGGTATATACTATCAATATACTGATGGATTTGTGATTCCTAACACATTTTTGCGGAATTCGGTATTTTATGTAGTTTAAAATATGAGCACTATTATTCCTGAAGATTTGAACAGTTATGATCTGTGCGTTTGAAGGAAATGACTAAGCGGTGATTTCACACAATACTGTTGGGTCCAGCAACAAAACAATCCTTTGTTCCAGTAGACCACCAGAATGGCATGTTCAACCGAAATATGTCTTTACGGAGTGATAAGCTGCCGTCTTCATTCAATGTTAGCGCATCAAAACGTGGACCCACCAAGCATCGTAACACCTATTTGGTACACAATGTGCGTCGAGGTTTCTGTCGTATGGTGGTCATTAATGCTGAATTCTGGATTCTTGGCTTTTCTCTCACGTTTTTTTCGTAGGATTCTTTCGTTGTTTGTCAAACTCTTGTTAACTTCGTTGAAGCAGATGTTGCCTAAATGATACTGTCACCGAACATAATTTTCGCCACCAAGTCGTTGTAATCGGTGAATATGCATAATTGATCCTCGAATCACGTGGCCGTTATGGCAAGGAAAACATTGGAAAACGCAGATATCCAAAACCTTCTAGTTACGGCGCGAAACGGTTTTTTAATTTATGCGTTAGAAGAACAATGGAGTAAGGCTACTGGCATCAACAGTCGTTAGGACGAATCGACTCCATAAAAACGAATCAGTGATCAATCTGATTATGGACTGACTTCGATAGCTTGAAGCTTTCTGAACAGCGTGATACTCAGACTGTACGCAGTCATGATGTAGCGAAAAGGCGTCCAATGAAGCACAATCTTTATTGTCCAACACGCTAGTTAGTATGCTACACGCGCGCTCGCGTTTATGAGTCAGCATTCCAGTCCACAACACCCCCAGGTTTCCGCTCACGCACCTTGGCACAATCGCGGCAAATTCCTTAAAGGAGGGCGAGTGTGGTGGCTTGTCAGGCTGGAGGTGTGAGCATTCCAACACTCGGTGAAATACCTCGACGCGGGGAAGGTACGTCCAAAAACCCACAACGAGCGGATCGGGAACGACGGTGACAATCGGATGGGTCATCGCTCGATCGGATCGGACCAACGGACGAGAAATGGCAGGCAAAATAGAATAAACGACCAAATCGGAGGCGCGATTTTTGTAACACTCAGCAGGAATATCTCGACACTCCCGTAGAATACGATAAAAGCCCACTGTGGATAGATGGAGGAAAACACGAGCGACCGGACGAGCCATTGCTCAACGACGTCGGACCAACAGATGAAGAATGGTAGGCGGAAAACCCCTCGATAGACGGCACCGATCACCCACCCTGTTGATCACTGCGCCACTGACCTCACGTTAGGCACAGCGGTAGGCGCAGTGGTAAACACGAATCCCTCAGGAACAGCATGTCCATGGTTCAAGTCCCGGCAGTGGCGATGATATGCACTACTGATGAGCTGTAATGAGAGCGAAACTCGAGTCTAGTGCTTCTTTTCGAAAGGGGCCGACTGGAAAGTCTATGGGGGTGCGACAGCTGCGATCAACTGTGGGTAATGTTCAACTTGAAATAAAGATTGTGCTTTATTGGACGCCTTTTTGCTACAATAAGGTTGAAAAGTCTGATTTAACAAACATACACAGTTTATTGCCCACATGGTTTTCAACGCCATATGTCCTCGTCACTAGTCCGCAAGTTTATACACCAAGTTTGAAAACGTCAGCTCCACTCAGCAAAGTTGGACTAATTGGTGCTTATCTTTGTTAAGACTCACCTGCTGCTATAAAAAATTTTTCGGAAATGCTCATGGGGAACGCTCGACTCGATGACCGTACCGCCAGACCCTTAATGTCAGCCTGAAAACATTAGTTCAATTTGACCTACTCAGTAGTCAAGCATCTGAAGTATCACACTCTACACATTTCCATCGCATTGCCACCTCTTTCGTTTCTGTATAGGCCTATCGGACTGGAAAGGGGGTTGCTTTGTGTGAGTACGTCAGTAGTGTATAATCTCGTGCAAGGCAAAAGTTTGATCCCAATCTGCTTCCTTCACTAAAGTAGCACGATGTCCATTGTATCACCGGTCCTACCCTCAACATGAGTGAGTTATCACAATAGTTATCACATCAGGATTCACAGGACTTAGAAAAAGCTTACGTATTACAAAAAATTGGGAAGGCTTATTTGCGTCAGAATCTTTTTTGGATGGTTCAGAATGAGGAGTAAAATGAGCGAACAATTTCAGTTTCAAAATATTAGCCACGATAAGATTTTAAACGAGAAAAACGTAGGTGGAAATGTGTGGAAAAGAAATTCAACCACAGTCCATGAAACACATTACGTATGTATTTTAGCCTGCAGCAGAGAGCAAGAGACTAACAACACCAGTGAGAAATCGCGTAGATCTGCACTATACCACAATTATGTTGAGGGATAAGCTGCCAAAAAGGCTCCGCACGATGTGTTTAATGTGTGTTTGAAATCCGCGTTTGAATTCGTGTATGGATGAAGCCACCATAGAAAACCACCAGTAGTTTGCTCAAGAATGAACCCACTGTGTCACCTAATGTGCTGCTCGCAAGTCAAGCGGCTCATTTACTGTCGCAGTTAGTTCGGATGAGAAAAAGGCTATTTCGTAACGAGTGATGAAATTGTTTGAGAACCCTCTATGCTAAGGTCTCTGCTGGCGTGTCCACAGTGCACCGTGATCTGCTCCCAAATCATACACTTTCTATATAAGGCAGTAAATAAGATTGCCGTGGCACACTTTGTGGTGCCTTCTAAATTAAGGAAGTTCTTTAAGAGACAAGAAGGAAGCAACAGTGAATGGAACATAACCAACTAACAGTCCTAGTGAAACGATCCACACAGCCTATCAATTAACACAAGCACGGAAATCGTGTTCGCAGTACTTGATATGGAATTAAAAAACACTACAGTCTCTTGAAAAATGCATTCTTAGATCTCGGCACAGGTAATGGTGCCCATTTTTAGCATCTTGTATAAAAATTGTTGACAACTACGAATGGACATATTCGGGTAGTTAGAAATTCAATCAGTATTCAACATCGACTAATTTTTACAAAAGACTGCAATACTGCTTTGTAAAATCTATGGATTTATGGTAGATAATAGTTCATTACCTGGACGAGGCAAACAGGAAGATAGTTCACAATGAAGCAGAAGTGAGGTCGTGAAAATATAGTTTACGAACTGAGTCAATAACATATTTTACTATGTCATAGCAAGTGCATTGCGCAGTTTAGCCATGTTTAAGTAGCAGGAATCATGAGTACATAAATATGCAAGGAAACATAAACGCACAAAAACAACAAAAATCACTTCTCATTCACTTCCTTATTAGCATATCACAAAGACGAGAGTAAAATAATTTCTACGCACTAACTTCAGTTTCATTTACATACCCTGTATTTAGTGTAAGCCCGAAGGAATAAGATGTGAAGGTATGAGATTGGGGACCTTTGTGTTCCAACTAGTCAATGCTGAAATGCAAGGTAGTAGGCCAGTCTGGAAGTGGAACGCTAACCGATCGGAGGCAGAAAGTAAGCAGACATATATGGTAAGTTGTAAGCTGGCAAATATATATGGAAAATGTAGACCACGAAGCGTTCCGGGTTAAGACTATGCACTAGTTTATGTTGTATGAGTACGCAAGCAAGCGCGTAAAGTTTAATTGATAAACTAGGCAAAGGCTCCGAGATGCAGTACACAAACAAAACTGGAGAAAAAAGAGATAGCAGATTAACATGACCAACGTTTTTAAAACGTCCGGTGAGTAGTTTATCAAACGAAAGGGTCGTCGATCGATATGAATATAGACGATATCCATATAAATAACCGTGTTAGTCTATTTCCAATCAACGCACGTACCGCCTCTTCGATAACAATCCAGTGTGAGTACGTTGGTGATCTGGTAATCTGAAGTGATCAGCTTATTATCAACCATATTCGTTACGGCTATAATTCACTTGCGATCTGCGAGCTTGAATTTACACTAAAATAGCCGTTTCTCAGTGAACTATCGGACACCTGTCTGGCTGCCATGTTTCCAGATGATTCTACTCGAGGATATGCGAAAGTTATTTTGTTCGCATTTTGATATCACAGTTTCTGGCCAACAGGATTTTGCTTACCTGTTTTGATTTGCCCGTGAAACAGTTTCTGCAAACTCCGTTTGTCGGTTATTCGTCAATTGTGTTCCAGTCAACGAAGGAGACTTAGCTGCACAAAGCACATAATCTCGTCCATATCTGCTTGTCCAAGTAGTTCAGTGTTTGAAGTCATGTCCGACCACCGAATACTCGAAATGTTCCTCACATATCGCATGTAAAAACGACTCTGCTATTGTGAATTTTGCCGATGCCGTGTGCAAGTGTCACCACATCGAACCAACTAGAACAGCACTATTGCGTTGGTAGACAGGAATCCTGGTTTTATATTTAGGCTACATTTTTTCACACACGCTATCCGTAACTTTTGAAAACAGCGCTGGCCTTGGCCATGAAATCTTGTCACTCACGGTCCACGGATTGGTCTTTGGATGAATTGGTACTCAACTAGGAAAAGTCTGCGCAACTACCTACAATATGACCACTAATGTGAATCCCAGGTACAAGGGTACTACCATTTTTAAGAAGAGATTGAAAGAAAGAAAATGTTTCAATTTTGTTGATATTCCAACCAAACATTACTAGTGCAATCTTGAATTTCGTAATCATTCACTGCAGTTCCTTTTTACTAGGCGCAAACATTGCACTGTCATCTGTAAACCAGCATCCAAAAAGTCGCATTACCCCACAGGTTTGGAGCAATGAAGCCTCGAATATCCCACAGAAAACCACTTATACAAAACTCTATTTGAACGCCGTTTTCCAAGTTCAGTAGACCGACTGCTAGTAGTACAGTTCTTTGTAAACAAATACGATTGGGGTTAAGACACAACTACACTTCAAATCAGTGACAGTTTCAAAATGATCAGTGTTTCATACAACTGCACATCTGACTACGGATTGACATACACATACATTAGTTAAGTCACATTTCTACACCATGGTGAGACACGGCCCATTAATTCATGATATTTTGAAACATCAAACAACTTCCGAATAGCGCGGTTGTCGACTGCAAGCTGTGTGGACGGTCCAAGCTGCCAGGATAACTCTGACTTCGTGTGGCACACGTAAGTGATACTGCCCAATCATTGAAGCTGACTGTCGGTTCAGTACTGGTTTCATAAGGTACTTAGTGATGTTACCGGAGGACCAACTTTTCAGGATCTCGCGATCTTACTCTTAACTAAAATCGTCTTTTGTTCTGATGAACACTGTTCACTGTTTCTCCTAAAAATTATGATCAAATTAAATGCTATGACAGATACATAAGCGTAGGGTATCCGGTGACTTAGCATCTTCGATTTCCGTTTCCGAACTCTTTGTAAAACACATTACCCCCACACACAGGTTTGAACAGAGTTCTTAGAAAAACGTATGCTTGGCTTTATTACGTAGGTAGCATAATGTATCCGGCCACATGTTGCTTTATCCCTATAAGTGAACATTTTAGTTATCTGTAAGTTTATAGCGAGGCGGGCAAGCTCGCAGGTGAATCTGGAGATGCATTAGCCCAAGCAGGGAAAGGCCTTTGCAAAGTGACACGTACACATTCATTGACTCAGACGGAGTTCGCCACTGTAGCAAAAGTCGACTGTCAACCAAGTTACGTTGTAAGCAGATGGCATTGTGTGATATTTAATTAGACAAACTTTCACGAAGCTTGGTAACCGTTCTTCACTATTCTTGTAAACTGTCCGCAATATCCCGATGTCAATGACTAAGTGACATGTATCCTGATTATGTTGAACGGTCGATGAGACTGACGCATATTTTCGTAGCGATGGTTCAAACCACTTCGGCATAGGTTCGAGTATGTGATCATTCCTTTTAGTCAGGTCAAGTATCTCACTTGTCCAATAAGTGCCAACAATTAGGTTGGTTCAAGGAAATCGCCTCCGAGTTGTTCAAAACCAACTGCTGGAAAAAAAGAAACTAGGTGTGCAAACATATGGCGTGTATTTCATACACTAACAGAATGACTGATTGGCGAAAAATAAACAAGATTCCCATTTCACGTCATGAACAAAATTGCATCGTTTTAAGAGTTTTTCGACTATTTACACTCTTCGACGTTTCCAAATGTTGTGAGACTTAGGTGTGACCATCGTTTACATTTCGGTTAGTAGAGGCAGTGTCTGAAATGTACTTCGCATTTTAACCTACAAAGCAGTACAACAGGAATGATGAGTTTTCAACTTCAATTGCCATGGAGCAGACGGAAGGAACAACTTCGACCACTCGTGAAGCACTATCTGTCAGTCTTTTGAAGGTACTCATGTATCACCTGTTGGAACAGTAAAAGCGAACGAAGTCTTCTCTAATGTTCAACATATTTGATCTCGAAAAAGAACTTCTGATTTTCCTTTAAAAAGAAGAGTATTGAATACTTGTGTCATACAACCTTCTCAGTGGTCCAGAAAATTGTTCGGTCCTCCGTCACAGTGTGTTTGTTACGTAGGGCAATGGTGTGGGCTATAGGTAAATAACTACGGCCTTACACTAACTACATATAACAAAAGAAGGGTACACATTTAAGTAGTAATGTGTATAACACAAATAGGTGTAAACAGGAAAATGATCAGAACATAGACAAGCCAGGAGACTCACGTACAGTAAAAAATAATGTCCGAGTTCATAACGTCCAAGTGTGGATAGCAATATCCAGGTTTATGCTGTGTTAGCTGTGTTGCATGGACAGGATCACGTGGATGTGATATGGTGCTGTACAGTTGTGGTGTAGCTCACGTCCTCGTGTGCGCTGACACTGCGCGTTGCTGACTTGCTCACCGTCCAAGATGCGGCGTCAGAGATTGTGTTGTCTGCGACTTTGGTCGCCGTCATGTGCGTGCGTCACATGCCTTTTAGTTAACGCGCGTGTGTGCGTGCATGTGGTCTTGCCTCTCGCTTTGTTGAGGGGAGAAGGGGTCAATATCTCTCGGGTGAGTGAAAGTTGAAACAGGCCCAGCGCAGCCTGTGCGTGCATATTGGACAGGGCCTGCTGAATCACGCGCAGGCCTGTGGAGTGCGTGATGTGTCTGTGACCTTGAGACTAGGCTACGGATACGTGAGTGAGCGAGTCAGTTAACACGTGGTCTTCTGAACGGATGTGGGACGAATGGATGTCTAGGATTGATCCATCGGGTTTGGCGCAGGGTACTGGGCCGTTACATGTTCAATTATCGTTAGTTCCATAAGTTTGTCCACGTTGACTAAGACAGTCATCTGAACAACACGGTCGATTGGTTGAGTAATAAAAGGTGTATTTTTTGGATGATGGAACCACACATCTCTGTCTCAGTGGAGCACTCGCCATATCAAGAACCATCCGTTAAGACCACCAAACCGCGGATATGCTAGAAAACGAGATGACCACCGAATTTTGAAGAAGGCAGTTGAGAGCCACCCACTGAATTGGGGGTATCATGATCACTCTTGTGGTTGATCGGAAGCTCTAGATGACGCGGCCATATGCTTGCTATCCGGAGCGAACCCAGCCCATCTGATTGACCCTTCCATGTTGCTCTCTTATATCTATCTATGGGACTAACGTGATTCTATCTTCCGGTGATCTTGCATTCTAACTACGGTATAATCAGATCGGAATCAAGACCGAAGGCATACGCACGTGTGCAAATGTTAACGTATGAATCTCAGGCTTGGTTGAGCACGCCTATGTCTCGGCTAGATGTAGGTTAGATCATGGACAGAATTCCGCGCTGTTCCGTGGTCTTTTCTATTCAGATTTACACCGGATGTGGGTTGTAAGGGTACCGCGTTCGCCATTTACAGTGGCATGTGTGAACTGGCCTCCTTTGGCTATGATCGGAGATTGAATGAAACGACAAGAAAGCGTAAATTTGTGGTGTTCAGCGGAGCGTGTTCGGATAACAAATGAACATCAACTAAATTTTGCAGGCGTAACACAGCCACAGGCCGAAAATCATAAACAAAAAGGTTGGGTGCAATGAGGGCGTGAGAAATACTACAAACAAACGAACACCTAGGGAGTCGCAGTTTCAGGACGTATTATTTAATTCATTCGAGGATTTTGATGTCTGGGACTCAGACGGATGAACTGCAGAGTAGTAAGTGATTCTCCGTAGAATGCTATATTTTATACATCCTTCCAGCGTTTCAGTCACATTACAACAGTGTGGCAATCAAAACCGGACACGGATGCTATGAAACCCATCTGCATATGATCTGTATTTGAGCAGCGTTGGCCAACTGAGGCTCTCATTCACACGTCTCTCGATTCTGTTCCTTCCGGTTTACATTGGTAACGGGCTACGTGGGTGGAACCACAAGCTATTCATTAACATTACAACAGTGTGGCAATCAAAACCGGACACGGATGCTATGAAACCCATCTGCATATGATCTGTATTTGAGCAGCGTTGGCCAACTGAGGCTCTCATTCACACGTCTCTCGATTCTATTCCTTCCGGTTTACATTGGAAACGGGCTACGTGGGTGGAACCACAAGCTATTCATTACTGGCCAGTTATGATAAGGAGTAAGTACAGACATCCTGTGGCTTCGATCGATGATAGGTTAATCTAAACTGAGTGCCGTCAGTAGTGTAGCTGATGTGTATATGTGATCTCCAATAGCAATCCACGTGGTCTTATTCCATCGGGGGTACATCGAACATGAATTGCGTAAGTTAGAATCGTATCTGTTGTAAAGAAAGGTAACCATGACATTTTCTGCGCAGGCCTTCCTAGGTTACGATTATCATAGCAGGATGTTGTCGAGTAATGAGTTCACCGTTTGTTATTATCTGCTGGCAATGCCACAGGATTAATGCCACACAGATGTGAATAGGTGATCAAAGTATTTGCAAAAATTACTTTTTTATATCTACATTGAGTGCTTTTTGCTTACTTATTCATGTATGGTTTACAACAGTTCTATCCGAACGAACACTTCTCACTTACAGTAAGATTAGAACTCTAATTACTACCAGCTCAAAGTCATTACCAGTCTGGCTCGATCTGGGAAAAGACATTTTGAAGAACAGTTCAAACAAGGACACTTTTTGAATTTTTCCGATATCTTTAGTTTTGCTACGTGTGATAAAATTCCCTATTGACCCATTTTCTCATGACCTTGAAATAAGTTTTCTACGATTAATGTCCATGTATTCTACAATGAACGAACAGTGCCAGTAATTTGATGTTGAGTTTCTTCTTCAGTGGCTTCTTACAGTTGTGTCAGTCGATCAGTACTTGCAATTCTATGCTCACCGGTGAAGGCCAACTAACATTTTTCATACCTAATGACTTTGCGATGAGCAAACTGAATGCAATGAATGAGTCACAAAAGGTGAGAATACCCACAATTTATTAAACAAAATTGCTCCCCTTCTCACCTCTATATTTTATAATGGCATAAAATGGGGAACCTCGATTATTTTTCATAATCTAGTCACCATTTTCCAGCCGCTGATTGATACTCGTGTACCTCAGCAGATGAAACATATGCTGTAGAAAATATTTGTTATATGGTCAACCATACGAACGCCAATATTCTGTTGAGGACTTCTGGTTTCTTTCCCCATCAACACAGCAGTCATTCTCTGAGTGTTATTCGTGTGCAGCAGTAAGTTGGTATCTTCAAATAGAACCGTGGACAAAGTATACATTTCATACGGCTGGTGAAATATGCAACATACATGTGTCTATAACTGTGTCATCTAAATGCCTTGGTTCTAATGGCCAAGGTTGTGCGAACAGTTCATATTTTGAGAAGGGTCTGTTCATTTTAGCTCATTCATAGATAATAACTACGATGCGTGTTTGACATAATTCATACATCAAGACTTGAATATATAGATATCAAGATAAAAAAAACCAAGTGGAGACAGACGTATCATGATACTACTGTCAAACATCTGCTGAAACTGAACATACAAAAATAGCTCAATAACAATATTACGATGTTGAGTAGCCAAAAATCTATCTGGTGGATTCCATATAACATGGTGAGATGACTGAGTCCATGTGTGAACTTTCTGGGCCCTCAGGGTGGCTGCGTTGTTCAGCTGGTAAATCACTTGCCGCATGTGGACATTATGTTCATGTCATGAATTTGAGTTCAGCCAACGCTTAAATATTTTTAAAACCGGGCCTCTTCTAAACTAGATGATTATCATAACTATCTAGCAACAGCAGCTATATAGATTGTTAGTGTCAAGGTAGTTCACTCAGTTTTTCGGAAGAACGTTCAACAGACTGATATCGACTTAACATGTGCTTATGATAACGGGTCCGTATCAGACTACAAGCTGTTCTTGACCCAAATATCTGGTTATATTTGGATTATGCCTAACCATTTGGAGCAATGTAACAGTCTGGTGGCATTATCAAATGTAATGGAACGATATTGTCAAGCAAAGAGATATGTATTTCGCTTTTCGTCACTTTTAAATGTACTAGAGGCAAAACAATTCCATTGACCTGGCTACGCCAGTACATTGGCCAGCTATCTCGTAGAATTTGTATAAATGTTACATACTGGAGAAATGCAAAACTGCTTACACACAGCTGTTTATGTGTTGAGTAGTATTTTTTAAATAGCAGAGAGAGAGAATGAGTACATGTGTTTTATGAGAAGTGACTGGACAGATTAGTAGTTGTAAGATTGTGAGTGCGAAAACATGCTCGTGGAGAATGCAGAGATAGCTGGATAGCGGGAAATAAACCTAAAATTGCAGTTTATCAATGAATCACATTTCAAAAAGCGTTTAAGAGATGTAGCCGGCTACAGACATTTGTGAATGATCAGTCACAATTTCACTACGTCGAAAAAATTCTGAAATGCAGGCTGTTTTTGTGGGGTTGTGTCCAGCCTCCTTAGTGCATGTGCTGATCCTACGCCTGCAAATACCAGATACTGATTGTCATGACTAACTCCAGTAGACATCTCAAGAAAGCATGCACCCAGACAGTGGATAAGTATTGCTTGTAAGTCAAGCGTTCCACTTGATTTTGTGGGTTCAACGGGTTACGAGGAAGGTGTTTGTTTTGGCTAGGCAGTAGAGAGTTTCTCAACCGGTGATGTGATTTCTAAAATTAACTCACC
>JTDE01001434.1:116308-131743 GCA_014338405.1 Paragonimus skrjabini miyazakii | reverse complement strand
AAGTAGCAGGGACTCCTATAGGTGATACTGCACTCTGATTTTCCTTCCTACACTTTTCCTGCGGCTTTTAGCATGTCAAAATATACGCTCCCATCCTACTACTGAATGGCAGTTGTATGAGTAGTATGTTACGATCGCTCAACTCCACTGCACCAGCTACAAAGAAAGGTCAAATAATGGATCTGACAAAAGTCCAGATAGTACCAGGTAGGCATGTAGTCAGGATGAAAACAACAGTTGTCACGATGGCTAAGGACGGTCGTGAAAACCGGAGAAGTGCACTACCATGGCAACGGTGAAGGTCATTTACAAGTGTACTTTGTTAGTCCTCTTGCCACAATAGTTTTGAAGAACTAAGGGTTTCCCCGATAAGATCAGTCAGTCTCTCACCAGACAGGAGGTCCACACCGGCGTCTTGTGAGTGCCGGAGACAATCACCCAGTATTCCGTCTATGATAAAACTGAAAAAAGGGGAAAGTGGACAGCCTTGATGTATGGTGCACCTGATGCTGAACCTGTTAGACAATTCACCGTAAACCCTAACCTGAGCCGAAGTATGGGAATAAAGCGCCGATAGTATGTTCACATACTTGTTCAATACACCCCTAAGGATGTGGATCAATCCACTGAATCGAGCACACCTTTACAGCCGAAAAATGACGCTGCTGCAGAAGTTGGCCTGAAGTAAAAATGTGATTAATACATCCCCGCCTACAACGAAATCTTGTCTGTCCTCCACTAATGTTTGCCTCCCGAACTGCGGTGAACCGACGAACTATAATGAATGCCAGAACCTTAGTAATGACTGAAGTCAAACTAATTCCTCCATGGTTTTCGCAAGAGTGCTTGATACCTTTCTTGAATATAGGGACCATCATCGAGTGACCTCAGCACGGACGGATGGTCTGCACGCTCCAGCGTTGACCACTAAAACCTGGTGTTAAGCAGGCGGGACAAACGGTGTGCGCTAGACTCCTCGAGATGCTTTTGATGTCCATGTCGCGATAAACCATGCTGTGAGGTAAATTTAGTGTGGCACTGAAAGCACCGTAGTTCGTCGTAAACGCTGTCATACAAAATACACGAAAAATACGTCTGCATCGTTCATACAAGTTGAAATAACCGAGGCAAAGCGACTACTACAACCTCCCTACTTTCTTTGAAAAGCACCGGCATGAGATCATTTGGACCGGCAGCCTTATTACGATTGAGAGCTGTGATGCAATTGCGAACCCCAGTCTCAGTGGGTGGTTCCAAATCTACTGACCAGGGTGCTTCATCACAAGCTTGTGGTGGTAACATAGTAGAAGCAGGCGGTCAACTACATTGACTCTCAAAGTGTTCCGTCCACCCTTCTGACTTTGTGGACTTATTATAGACTAGCGTGACATCTTCCTCGCTGATAGCTTCACTGATAACCAGCCGCCTGGAACCAGTAGCACGGATAAGCTTGAAGAGTCTGTCGATGTTCTCTGAAGCGAAAGCGGTTTCCACTTCCCCAGCTTTTCCTATTAATCAGCCTCGCAAACAGCGTTCAGGCTATGTTTCAGCTTCCCACGGATATCTTATCTAGGCTTCTTATATGAACTGTCAGGAGGAATGTTCCGTCTAATTTCTAGCAAATCCAGGGGTTTCTCTGAAATCCAATGTTTGTTTAGTCTATGTACCCCTGTGCCGCATGCTACAGTACCTGCTTCATAAATTGCCTGTGAGACCTCGGTCTAGCAGCTATTAGGATCTTCGAAGTGAGAACTTCTAAGGTAGCTTCCTAAGCCGGTTTGGTAGTCATGCTTTACCAACAGTTTAACCAGTTTCTCAACAGCCAGTCGTTGCTGTCGGTGGGGTCGTTGTCCAGCAAAAGTAATTACGAAACGAAAACATACGAACGAATTATCCGATCCAAGTATGTGCTCCAGTAAACACGGCAATTCTGAGTCGAAACACGCCACCGATAACTAACAGTTATGTGGTCTATCTTAGACCAGGCCTGATTCGGAGAAGGTGGACACCAAATATTGCAATGACGTGCTCGATGCTTATCTTCAGCGCAAAGCTGCAACATTCGTCCGCCATTATTCCAGCGGTGTGATGCTATCTCAAACCACCATCTAAACGGAACTCGGCCTCATCAAGGCGGCCAACCTGAGTGTTTATCTCCCCGGTCAGGATGATTATATCATAATCGTGTGTCAACCGAAAGCGAGCGGTGAGATCCGAATAAAAGCGTCCTTAACACCAACGTCACTACAATCAGCTGGAGCATAAGCCGACACAATGAAAGGGTTTGTGGATGTTTTACGTCTGAAGCTGGTTTTAACAGAACCGGCCCAATGGACCACCCGAAGTCTACTGTTAACAGGAATTCAATCTACTAATGAGATTGCGGCCGTCGTGCTGAGGACTACACCTATTCCAGCTTGACTGGTAGCGGCAGCCGTGGAGTCACCCGAAATGTATAATCGGTATCGGGTAGACAGTACGGGCGCCGTTAGTTCCATAGCCTGACTAATGTCCTGAATTCTAGTCTGTGAACTGCAACAGACAGACATTTAACGAGTTTACCGTTCGTGCAAGATCGGCCTGTTGACTTCTCCGTTTTAGAGTGTGAACATTGAAAGCACCCATATTAATTCGCATTCTAGGTCTAATCAAGGGACGAGGGAGACCTGAAACTAAATGGCGAAAGACGGAACTTACCAGCTCAGTGATACCATGGTTAGCTACATCTGTTGTGGGACCTGCAGAGTAATTATCTGAAATGAGGGTCGGGAAAGGTCTGAAAGCTACATTTGATAGGACAGTGGGGGAGTCAGCAGTAGCATGTTTTAGACTATCTACCCTGCTGTATGGAACAGATAGGGCCACCCGGTTTATGCTGTATGGAATTATTGGTGTTGCGTGTGAGCTGAGATACTGTATAGAATCATGGTCAGACCCGTTTATCAACGGTTTGTGGTTGTATATATTTTTATGCATCTGGTTGTGTTCCTAGGCCCTGTGTTTCAGGCTAATCGAACAACTGATGTTGTCCTAGAAGGTGTGCATGTAGCAGTCATAATGATGACAATGTTTACTTACCATTTGATTGAATGTTGATGTATGTATAGTAACTCCGTATGAACCACTTAATACCCCAAGGGGTGTTGGTATATAGACATATATAAAGTATTTAAAGGAGGCACGTACTAAGTAGTGAACGACTTACTGTGACGTTTCAAATCCACATCAAGATTTGTTACCAAACAAGTAAACTTATATATATATATATATATATATATATATATATATATATATATTATATATATATATATATATATATATATATATATATATATTATGTATATATATATATATATGGTTTTGCTATAATTCCTGATGAAACTCTGCACAATAGTTAACGTTTTTAGTTAAACAATCGTAACTCCATAGCTAGCGTGTTAGAAGCGCAAATTTCCAAACTACGCGAGACTAGCTGCGTTTTCAGTGTACCGGTGAAAATATATTAAAATATAATTGTTGAACTGACCCTATGACCTTTTGATGGACCAAAAGTTCTACTAAGCCATCTGATCAGCCGTCAGATGCTCATCCAAATTAGGCAAACATTCTCAATGCTAATGCTCAAATGTCGCGAACAAAGTCGGATGAACTTGAAATGATATACATGGAATTCTTCAATGTTATCCACGCAGCCCTTGCGCGGTTAGCTGGTTTTATTGTAACTACTGGTTTATATTTGATCATAACCATGAATGTATTGACTAATAGAAGGCACATCGCCATATCATCTACCTGCCTATACTACCGTCGTTCGAAGTAACGTTATAATGTGTACAAAGTTAAGGTGAACTACTATATTCACCATACTTATTCTGCGTCTACTTTGTTCAAACTTCTGTTGGCTTATCGGCTAGTATCATGGTACAAGTTTCTCTAAGTCCGCTGTCAAACCCAAAGTTTTTCTATGCGTTGGATCATCACGGCAGCAAACTCTAGCTACCATAGCCATTCTAAAACGAACGTCTTTCTTCTATAGAAAAATAAATTTATAACATCACTTGTTAGTGGGCCGGAACGTTACTGCATTTAGAATGATCTGTCAATTACAACGTTCCACTGCCCTGGTTTGTACAGCACGATTGTCATAACCTGATATAAATTCAAACAAGTTATTTTGGTTACAAGTCCTTTTAAAATAAACTTGGTGCGGTAACCGACCATCTTTCTGATTGACAATAGCGGATCAAAGTCATTTATGCGCATAACATCTTGCAGATGGGCGTGGGTTGGTTACCGACTGTTAGTAGATTGATCACCATTTATCACCAACTTATCACACTGTTCAACACCAGTACACACCCTACAACCAATTCGGTCCTGACTTTCATTCGCGAGGTTCAAACGGGCGGCCTTTGTGATTGCAGAGAAGCTCAAATTGATCAAACTATCGAACACATGACTATCTGCCGGAATGGGCTCGTCACGGTAGAAGGAGGCGCTGGTGAAACTCACTTTTTGCCGGGTATAGCTCATCGCATGATCACACTGAACCAGTATACAAACATGGAGGTCAGAAGTAGAAGAGGTTTAAATTTTTTTGTGACTTCTCTTCTAGAATGATCAGTGCCTTACGAAAGGTTGCATTGTCAAGCAAAGGTACGCACAACGAGAACACAGCAGGCAGATTTTTGTGAAGGTGAACATCAAAAAAACATATGCGTCGTCGTGTATGCGTAGGTCCAACAAACCTCCCGTCCCAAATACACAGGAGGGATAAGAAACGCAAATGACCTGTTACCGAGGTTATATTTAACGTTAGACAGACAGTCAGTGCATTATGCTGACCTAAAATTGTGCCCCTTCCCACTAAGATCACACAGCTAGTTCGCTGCCGAAATTTTCGACTTGTGAGAATTGTATAACAAATATCTAGCCACTTGTCCTTCATACAGTCGTCCATCACGACAACTGCAATCCCATATGTTTCGTCTTCACTACGTACAGTACCTCGTTGCTCAGTCATTCTCACTCGCTTGTGTTTCTTTGTCAGAGGTGGTGCACTTAAAGAATGCCTGGTTCTGGAATTTTAGGTTAACCATTTCCACAGTGATATCCGAAGCCAGCGTGCTTCATTAAAAGTGTTACTTGCAAACGCAGCTGTTTTGTCAACAGATCATAGACAGCTTACTTAGCTTCCACTTTTCTCCGTATGTACTCAAAATCGGAAGAAACCCAAACCCTTCTTATATATGATGAACTTCGATGTTGATTGCACACGACAATTGTCGACAAAGAACGCCTAAATGGATTCGGGTCCATTGCTGTGGTCTGTTGTACTAATTTAATATTGGTCTTACAATCAATAATAGAATATCCGATAACATTTACCGTCTATTCCAATTCCTAATCCAACTTCGTAGCTTAAGATGAGATTTGTGTCTGGTTTGGCATCACCTGTAAGACTGATTTTGCATGCAAACTGGCTTACGTACTGTGATCAATCTAATTCCACTAAATGTCTGTCAATTGTCGTAAGTGTGTATGTAACCGATGAATAAAGTGAACTAACAATGGTCTGAAACTTGTACCGGAATATCGATCAATAAACTTAATTGTTTGCCACATCTTGAAACAGCATAACATATCGACTCTCTCCACAGAATGTAACTGATGAGCACAGCATGTACACCTGATAAAAATTTGTGTAACTTCCAATGGTCAGTCGATTTTGGTACAAGTGAAAGTTAATCACGATTTAGAAACAGTGGACCGTATCTAACTCCGAATAGGCTGAGGGCACTCAACTGACGTAACAGCATGTTATTTGTAAAAGTTCGTTCCAATGATGAACTTGGATAAAACAATGAGAAGACGCAAATCACGTGATGTTATTCGGAATAGCATTAACAATTTATTTTTAACCAAAAGCGCACATCTCCCAGATTCGGGATTCACACGATTCGTCTTGCGTAAATGAGACGCATGTTTTGATATCGTGATTCACGTATTACATGGTGCACGTTTCGGTCAGCGTATCAGAAACAAACGTTCATCGAAATCTATACATGCTTATATCATAAGTAGCCTCTCATATAAGAATCGACTATTTTGAGGAAGCTTTGATTAGATGTAAAAATTTCTGAGATATCACATTTTGAGAGGCCTACCTGCTGAGGGAATTTGTGTGATGATGGATGTACGAAACCTCTGTTATTAAACACAATGAGACATTGCGATAATTGGGAGAAAGGGCGATTCCAGGAACCGTATCTATGCTTCTTCAGTTCAATTAGGGCTTCTATTCTGTACGTGTCACAAGTAGTAACATCGGCAACGAAGATTGCACCGTCTTTGAATATAAGGATGTTGGGTTTTGGGAAATGAGTTGACCGTGAGGATATAGGGTCCTGGGATCATTGACAGTTTTTTGTTTCTCGATTTACGAGTTATGGATGCAACTACAAAGTTGTGTCGTCTGTATCTTTCAGAATATGTGAGGAGGTAGGACTGTAGTATGTAAAACAAACATCTACGACTGGCATTTTAATTCTTCTGGTGATTTTGGAAGGCCACATGAGCGACGGATTTTCCTGGGTAGCACACCAACTCTAGGTTACATTACTTTGACGTACATGGGGAAATGATCGCAGCTGGCTTCCACAGCCATTTGTGTGACAGGACTGTTGTTGGTGAATGTCACAAACAGGTACCACCATGTGTACTGTGAAAGTCATTACACCGAGCTAAACATTCCGACTGCTGACATCGGTGTGGAGGCAAAGCGATGAAATGACCAAGAGAAGGAATTGTGTAGAGCCCCTTGTAGAACCATATTTCTTGATGACAAGCGCCTTTCGATGAGAGATCTTTTAGTCAGAAGCGTACGAGACTAAAGATGGTATATTCCAGAGTCGCTGGAATTGATGTCGGAGTAAAAGAAATCACCGGATGTGTCTTTGGGCAGCCGCCGCTATTTCTCAACGTTCTTGCCCACTACTGGACCTAAGGGCTTGAGCTTCTTTTTATAGGCGAGCTGAGACATGGTTGTTGGGTTAGTCTTAGTGGTAGATGTGTCCTCAAGATTTCGATTGTTTGCTGGGATTTTAGAAGCGCTGTCGTCATCCCATGCAGCAATTCCGACAGATCGGCAACTGCAGTTGTTGGTGAGATTCCCCTTCAGTTAAATGCTTTTATAGGAGAAGCAGCTACTATAGTGGTTCCACTTACTTCCAAGGGTCGGTCGTCAAGAATAGTGACACCTTTTTCTATATGCTTTTATGCGGATGCATTGGCTCCTCGAGTGGTTCACGGTCAAATCGATTTCAAGAAAACTATCCTTTAGATGTTTCAATCTAATTACCAGCGTGTTTCTTGATACAGCCGGTACCATGATGTCATTCGCATACGCCAGATAATCAGACTGGCCGTCCGGTGCGTCCAGGGCAAAGTTAAAACCAAAAGAGAATGAGACAGGTGCATCCAAGGCAATTATAAACGATAGGAGAGACAGAGGGTCTCCTTGACAAACATCATTTTAGGAAAAGCTCAGAGCCTTCAAAATAAGGTTTGCCAGACTTATAAACTGAACGTAGGTAGGTGCATAGAGCGATAGGATAACCGTGGGTAGTGGCTGCTCTTATTACAGAGTCATGGGGTATATGGTCGAAAGCCTTAGATATATCAACGGTTAAGTAGGTGAGCCCAGGATCTTGTCAAATGTCACTCGTCGTGATTGATGTTCGAACGTCTGACAGAAGAGGTTGGTTGACCAATTCCAAGTAGAAATCCTAATTCTCCCGTTGATCACCATAGGCATTTATCAGTGGATCGTGACGGAGTTGTCTACATGTAACAGGGGTCCAAGTATCTCGATTGTATCGATCCGTTTGGTAAGAGTAGCTCAGAATTTGGTAAATATGATATTGGCATACAGAGCTGCTTGATAGAATAACGATGTTTGGAAAAACATGTGCCCGAATAGGGACGATTATGTGAGATAGGTCTTGAGAGTCGGTTGTCCATAGCCAACCGGGATGATAACTGGCTCGTTGTGTCACCTGTGGGTGACACCAGTGCACTTTCCGGGATTAGGGTAAGAGGGAGACTTGCGGGGGAACCACGTACGTTTTGGCACGATGAGATTGTGCACGTTACTGTCAAAGTATTAGGTGCGCTAGACTGTTATCCCTATTCTATGTTATGAAATTTCCATTGCAACGTACAGTCACTTTGTAAAGCCTGTTGTTGATTGATTCATCACACGATCGGAGACGGCTGAATAGAAACATTTCAACATAGACCAAGGAGTGTAGAGGCCGTTTGCGTAACACATCAATATAGCACGCTCCAGCGTTGACCACTAAAACCTGGTGTTAAGCAGGCGGGACAAACGGTATGCGCTAGACTCCTCGAGATGCTTTTGATGTCCATGTCGCGATAAACCATGCTGTGAGGTAAATTTAGTGTGGCACTAAAAGCACCGTAGTTCGTCGTAAACGCTGTCATACAAAATACACGAAAAATACGTCCAGGTGTGAAATTGATAGATGGTTTCAGAATAATATCTATGTAAAAAAAACGTGCAAAACATGAATTATTTACACGTAGTCATATAGAGCATAGAAAGTATAGTAAAACTGCATTCTAGTTACCAGGGCGGTGTTATAAGTGTAATAAACGTCACATATAGCCTAGGAAATAAACTCGAAGAACAATGAGAAACTCAAGCAAGTATAGACCTCAAGATATAAAACAATGAACAAAATCACAGCAGCCTACCGAACTAGGTTTCAGGTGGTAGAAACTAACGCCCAAAACGTTCGGAGGTTTGCCAAAAATGTACCTCCGTTATTGTAGAGAACTTTGCGATGATTCGCATTTCATTGGAATACACCTGAGAAGATCCGCCATTTGATTTGTAAAATGATGTCCAATGACGAAGGGGAACGAATTTGACGTGGTTTGACCAGATTTTCGCGACACTGCGAAACTTTTGTACATTTTGATCACACATGGACATGTGACCACTTTTAAACGGGTCAAAATTTCACACGGCGGGAGTCATGGCTTATGGAGTTAAACAGACGGACACGAAAACTGGAAGTCAAAATTGTGGGAATGCTGACTACCCGGATGGTCGCAGCATCAACACAAATTGTTTTTGAACACACAAGAGGGACTGTGATATTTGATAGCCAAAGCCTCAGCAAACTGGAGTATGGGTTTCCAGTTGCTCCGAAAAGTAACCAAGAATGTGCACGAAACCTTGACTCTGTGTCCTGTTTGGATTATGCGTCTTGCAACTGATTATGCTGGATGACGTCCGTCGGCATCTATACAGCTACCTGGCCTGAGTTTCTAGCCATTTGGGGACATACTCCTTGCTACGAAGAGCTCGTTGTCGATTTGTCCTCCCTGTGCAACTTACATTGCAGGTACACGAACATTTTTTTAAATAAACAGTGGGATGTGACAAACGTACATTGTTTGTTCACAGCCGGGGAAACTGGTAGAGTTCTGATTCACTGTACTATACACGGTTTTGCGGCGTTGCAAGTCCTGGATACAGCGGCTGTTAGACGCCCCCTCGTCATTGTTGATCAGCTCTGTCCCAGAAAAGGGAATTCTAAATACTTTGTCCTCTTCGATACCATCGTTACTTCTACTATTGGGATAGTGGCCCTGGTATACTTTCTAACAAATTGCAAGGGGTACCCGTTGACCTGCAAAGTGTCCGTCAGTAAACTTCACTCTGACTGTAGACTATCTTCTGTGAAGAATCTTCGTGCTCTGTGGAAAAGCGTCCTGACCAGGTTTCTCGTATACTGCACCGGGCAGAAGCATTCGAAATGTATTTACTGTCTTGTTCAAGTAAGTTTTTTTTGTAGGGTGATCTTCATACCGTGTCATCTGATTCTCGGGTGACTAGACTGTCCAGGTACGTAAGGCAGTCCTTAACTTTGTTCTCTCTCGTTAACTTTAGATTTGAATGAGTATGGTTCGATCCCATGAATGACATATTTGAGTCACTTGAGCTCTCAAAATTGATTAGCATATCATCTACGTAGCGTTTGCACATCAGCTTTGACAGATCTTCGCATAGTGTGGTTCTGGAGGTGTGTTAAAAACTGCCAGTCTGATCACTTAATTTTCTTATTTGAAATATTTCAGAAGCCTGTCAGTTCTGGTTACCATCTCACGTAGTACGCTCCCGTGTAACAATGATAACTAATTTAGCCCACCTGACCATTTATAAGAGTGAGAGTTCGACGCGGTTCCATATCGCGAAGGTCAGCATCCCAATGCCAGACAATGCAAGTTACATAATACACAAGGCAATCGACAAGATGCATCGCTGCACACTACGTGTGATGCCATCACGTGACTACAGTGGGCTGTGGTCAAAGGGACAACCATACAAGTTAACCCCGGAAACAGAAAATGTGCATCCATGAGTGATGGGAAAACTTAGAATTAACCGATTTCAGCCTAACTTGAGTCCCATCACAACTAACCAACGAACAGAAGATACATGATGTGCCATGCTCTTTTGGTAGCACTTCAAACGGTAACAGGTGAAAGTGTACGACATCATCTCGCAGATGACAACATATCAAGTCACATGCGTAATGGCCCTGAAAAAGGAAATAACGAATAATCTATAAACAAACAATGTACAAATATTTGTTACGCGCACAATTGTACTCCTGACTAGACTAACACCGATCTCGAACCCGATGTTTTGTGGTGAACGTATTCAGAGGCATGCCTACAGAACAACCAAACAGAAAGACCCAGTTGTGGCCGAAATCCCATTGTTCAATGCTACAAATTACCGATGTAGCTCTATAGTTAATTCAGCAATGTTAAAAAGGGGCTCGCGTAAGATCTGAGTTTATATGAAATTAGCCTAAGAGTCGGGTGCGCATAAATAAGTACATGCACAGTATCCCATCCAAGAAAAAAACACTTCCATTAAGGAAACACTTTTAGGAAGAAGGAAAGTTGTTGCATTAGGTATCTACTATACCGAACCAAACCTCCTACAACAATACACGAAGCGCCTTTTTGAATTAAAATAAATTGTGTCCTTACCAAGGAATTACTAAATAATAAACTCAGCCCCTTAGGAGGAGGAGGTAATACAGCAATGCTGACATACCAAACTGTGGTGGAAATCTACTCGATTCACCGCTTATGCAAACCCCGACACAATAGGAGTTCTAACAAGGGATCAATCCAAACGTTGCGTTAGAGATACTACATCAGGATTGGACGAACAGTCTTAATGTTACGTCTTCCGTTATTCGCCAATTTCTTTGTTCTGTATTACACCAATTAACGTACAGTTTGTGACTTCGTATGTGTCAATATGATCAGTCAATGAGTGATCATGATTTATTTAATACTGTTGTACATCCATAGATCTGGCTTCTTGTCTCATGAATATGAACTACTTACTGCAACTAGTACAAGGTCTTCTCCATATTACTTGCGTGGGAGGTTTCAATCCGATTACGATTTCTAGGGCTTTACGAAATCCCCAACTCAGAGTATTACACAAACTCAAGTGGTTTCCTCACTGACCGCAAACAGACCACTAAAGTGCATAGAACTGTCCGTGTGCAGCCCTCACACATTGTTCTCGTAAGCTACCATCGGACCTATCTTTACGCTAAAGGACAGGATTTGTCATGTTGCTGTGTTCACGATACTGTTTGTGACTGCAAAACCTGGCTGTCCAGCGTCGATAGTGTCAATAGGTTACCCAGTTTTGACAACAATTTTCTATTAAATATTGCTCATGTGCGATGGCAACACCATATGAACAATCATGATGCTGTGCGATGTGTGCCAGAAATTGGTGACCTCCTTACACGCAAGATAATTACAACCAGGCTGACTGGGGCACGTTTCTCACATGTCAGCCTAAAACCTGCCCATCGTGTCACGTTCGCATCTTCTGAGTACAACTATAGGAAACGCCAGGGTTAGCAGCTCATGACTTCATGTAGATGTAAAACAATCCACAATTTGGTTAGCCTTTATTAGTTCCTACCAGCTTCCAACTGAATCTGTTCAAATTATGTAAAGTATAAACTGGAGAAAGATTTCATTCTCTTTAATGTTATTGTTATATGTATCGTTTTATTTTCTTACGTTTTCGTTTGTGTATTCAGTTGATTAGCAGAGCTTATTGCATCGACTTGACATAGTATTCAGGATTATTAACAACAAATAATATTATTTACTCTTTGTAGTGCTATCGTTACATGTAAAGTTGTACCCCCTAGAGACTATCATGAATAACCGCACATCTTCAATCAAGTCATGAATGAATAGGATTTATGACAAGAAGAAAGGACACCAAGAGTGGACTGTAAACAACAATAAGTAAATTCATGACGTACAACTGGGCATAGATCAGTACCAGGTGTTTTCATTTCTTTAAATGCGCACGTATAGTTCTGTTTGGTGAACGCAGCAGAATGCCGGCAATCGTTCGCTCACATGAGCAACTAAAACTTTATAGGTAAATGAGCTTATTGTCTGTGTGGTAGGAATAACAGATAGGTTACATGTCAGTAAGAAAGGATAACTGACCAAGAAGAAACTTGTAAAACTGTTTGAAAAATCACCCTCCGAGAGCCAAATGTTACTTGCACCGTAATGCGTCCGTTTTTAAATTGCTTACTACCTCCACAATCATAGGCCGAGGTGGCAAGATAGTCCTGCATTTTTGATGAAGTATCTTCTCGCGCTCTGACAGACCACAAGCGAGAAACCGATCATCTGTCGCGTAAATGTGGTTATTATCGGACTACTGGCAATTAATGAGTAGCAAGTGATTAATCTTAACTCCCTGCATTGTGGACGCCCCGGCACCTGCCGATTATGCCACAAGTGTTCTACTGGGTTGAAAATTCGGAGTCGAAACCAGAGGGCTTATCCAAAAAGCAGGCTTCCTAACCGATTCGGATAACCGAACGGCCTCTAGAAATCGCTGTAACCACAGCCAGACTGGCTGGCAGGGGGATGTACGTACATTTCCGGTCAAGTCGCTCGGCTCCACCGTCTCAGTGTTTTGGTTTTCGGGGTTCAAAATCGATAACACCTGGCTATTCACACACGCCTCTGCAACCGTTTCAGCGCTTGAAAAACAATGCTGGACTGGGAACCAGCGTGCGCTGGTGAGTGCAGACGGACAAAGTAAAAATACGATACTTCCCTGACGGATTGCACCATCCTGACAGTTTTTTCCACCAAACAAGAAATAATAAAAAGCTGCGTTCATGAACGACAGATATTCATGAATTACTAGGACTGATCAAAACCTAATAATTTTCCCATGGAATCTGAGGCACACGATGCTGTGTTTTGGGGTTTATCGTGACATTTGTGGACTCTGATGTGACGTATTGTAGCCCTACTATGAAGACAATAAGCGTCGCTTGACACCTCAGTTTTATGGCGTCGTTACTGAGTCGTGTCATTCCACTTGCTGCCAACGTCTTATTTGATCATTTCATTCATGTGCAGCGGATCAAGCAAGCTATTATACTTCCGAAATGTTGGTGCGGTCATCATTCGAACTGGAGCTATGGACATCAGGCTAAACCGATACTGACCATATGGGATGTGAAAAAGAAAGCGGATAAACAAGAATCACTGAGGAGATTGAACGACATTATAGGCGAGTACTTACGGCCGATTTCACCATTAAGCAATGCAAGTAATAGAGTTACTTATTACGTTGCACAACTGTGCCAATTAAATGTCAGAAATGACCATAGCATCACGATACACAAACCTACGGACTACCATCAACACTAGAAGAACAGGAAGAAAGGCACATTTTGGACCAGAATACATGCAGTTGCAGTTATGCACGAAGCATGTAGTGTCTTCAATCAGAGGAAGCTATATTTTGATCCATTTTCTTGCTCATACTGATCAGCTATTTATTCAGCGACACCTGAGAGCCGGGAACAAACTCGGAAAGCAAAGTGCTTAAAATACGATTATCCAAACGAGCAGAAAAATTAAAATACTTTAAAAGTTTTTTATTGTGGTCTAGTCCTGGACATGTTGAATGTCTTATTCCATGGTTTTGTCTTCAAAACTACCTTATGCAAAATCAGGAACATACTTACTATATTTCATTACTGATACATTATTAAACCATAGTATGGAAACAACTTCATTGTTGACTATCATAAAAATGTCACATTCCCTCTTATCAGTCATGAGTGGAATTCGGTGTAAAGTCTAATAGTGACTTCGATCCGTGGTCTGAGAGCCAACAAGTACACATTAGTCAGTACTGCAGTAACGTATTTAAAATAACGGAAACTGATAATTCTATACAGGGCGTATTGTGACGTAAACTTTCACTTGCAGACGGATATCCTGAGAAGTGTCAGTATTTACAGGAAGAAAACGTTAATCAAAATGAATGTGTGCAGGGCTCCGAAGAGACTTGTTTCTGAACCTGCCTTTCAAAGATGGTCATAACAGAATTAACGCGAGTTGAAAACAACTTGGCTTATCCATACCTTGCGGCTGAATTACGTTTACAACCTTCAACTCACAGTGTTTCTCAATTCGCCCACAATCGTGCCCTATCAAACTACTCTGTCAAGATAAGTTTTTAGCTCACCTGCAGCTGCGTTGGTGTCTATACCGCGACAGCATATCAGTGCAAACGATGCAGAATGGCTGAACATATGCCAAAATTGTTGGAGAGTATAAAGACGCAAGGGACAATGAGAACAGAAACCCAATCTCATTCACTGCAAGACATACTATGGAAACGGGCCACGCTGTCCATCCTGCCAACTCATTTGACGTGTTAATACATAGTCGGAGAACCAAACTGCCCCGTTCTATGAAGCAACATTAGTCAACATTCGTCATCCGGCTCTGTACGTACAAAATCTGACCTATGCAGCTTATCCGTCCAACCTTCAAACTAAAACCCGATCGAAGCCCTTCCTGTGGTGGTTGCTACACACACATGTATGTTTCGACGTGTTTACAACCAACTGAAGACAATAAACAAAACATTAGCATCTCTTGTGTACGCTTTCTTTAGTTATGCTTGAGAGTAACTGTTAGAGTAAAATCTTTTCACGTCTGCAGCACAATGAAACCTTCGTTTCAGTAATGGCCTTTGTGCAACAAGGTTCGCAAAATACATTTCTGTAGAAGAATCGAACTAGTGGAATTGTAATGTGACAGACTCCAGTTTCACATGTTTGTCTGATGTCCTAAAACAGTTAGATACGACACAATCTTGCAGTCAGGTTGGGAGAGTACCCGGAGGCGTTTTGTAGTTTACCCATGGATTTAATTCAAATCCATTTCATATCGAACGTCCTCCTTAGCAAACTGGCGTGCACTGGGGTCGCATCTTTACCGCATTTTCCCAAACCA
>JTDE01001434.1:104676-116208 GCA_014338405.1 Paragonimus skrjabini miyazakii | reverse complement strand
AGCGGGTTTCTACTTTCCAGCCGTTTACCCTTGAGGTGGTTTGGGACATAGAACAGTCATATTTTTCTCTAGTACGTGTTATTTGAGAAGCATCAGCTGTTAATCAGTACACTGTGGAAAATCTTGTTTGTACAATTTTCTGTAGTTAGAAGTGAAAACTTAGCACGCTTCTTTGTCACAACTGAATGGGTCGAATATTCCGTATGATCCACTAACATTTTCCTCGTCAAACTAAACAGATCGTTGTAGTTAGTTGAATCAATCGGGATCCAGCATATCCCGGAATAAGTTAATGTCAAACCTGGTATTCTATGAAAACCACAGTAAATGATCCTACTGTACAAAACAAAGACATTGCAAACCCACAACAGAAAGCAATCTAACGAATTTGATCTCCGTTCCGTTTTTCAGAATGGTGTTTCACTGTCAATTACGAAAGAATGTCATACATCAAGAGTAGAAGGGATGGTTGTAGTATACACCATTTCAATCCAGGACGTTCCAGATCCGTCGTCAACCGGGAGTAAGGTTAGTAGTCTGATCAGTTAGTTTAAATTGTGCATTTATTTAGGTCCAAATGAATGTACCCACAACATCAAACAACTGTTCACACTTGGTTGCAATGGGCATTGGCATTCTCCATGGTGTTAGATGAGTAACGCCCCACGCGCTCATGTCACAAGTAGAAATGAACGATACAGAACGCACCTGGTCATCTATTCGTAGTTAGCCGCCGAATGTGTCATGGACAGGTGCGCCATCACGCTGGTGTATTCCCACCCCAATTTCACCGTATTGTTTGCTGCTACACGACATGTCATCGTCTGCTTTAAGTCGCTATCGACCCATCTCGTCGAAATAACGAATTGTACCAAAGTTCGGAGTGACTGTAGAATGTTGCGAAATAGGGAAACCACCGAAGTTCCCACTAATTTAAACGGTTTCCAACATTCCAAAATTAGGACGTCAGTACCGTGAGTTCACCGCTTTGGCATTGAATGAGAAACCTGAAATCTATAGCGTGATAGAACTGATTCCCATTTCCAAAACCACACAAGCGACCATTATTAGTAGTCTTTAAGGCACCGCATCTCTGGGCAAAAATCTATGATGCTTCTGGTCAGAAACAACGAATCCCCCAGGTTACCGTTCTGACACAGAATAAAACAGTTCCCCATTTTAAAATATGTTAAAATCCTGATACGGAAATGAATAGCAAACCGATTAGGAAGCCAAGAGAATAACTCTTTACGTCTACCTTGCAATCACATTGCCCTGATAACCTCAGTGCACACTGATCACATGACTCAGCATTCACATTTTCTGGCGTATAGCGATATGCAATGTCACTGTGATGATAACCACTAAATAGTGGTTACCGTACAAGTTATCGGATTTTGGTCACCCGAATGAGAAAGTCAACTGCTAGTAATCATTCGTAACAGACGGCTAGTGATTGACGATTATGACTAAAATTAATCAGTCCTGGCAAACTATTGAAACATGAAAACTGGAACGATCCAGATCGTTGATCACAAGCGATAGACAGTGAACAGAAAGAGCATACATGCGTGGATCAAACAATATGAAAAGGATAGAGATAATACAAAATTTTGGAGATCGGCATTAAAAAGAGACAGCTGACGGGGAATGACTGGTTCTTGAAGATACTTCGGTGAACTCGCTTGCCTTCAAAATGATGTCACAAAAACAATATCAATTTTGCACACCGTTATGTACAATGAGAGCACATCTGAATAGAGTCATACGACCCAGGCGCCCAACAGACACAATTTAACTTAAGTATATAAGGTAATGTTGAATCCGACCATAAGCTGCTGCCCGTGGCATAACTGCACGTAGAGTCGGGTTAGTTGAAATGACCAGAAGAAATTTCACCACGTGATACTGTGATGAAAAGCTATGAGTTTAGAGAGCAAGAAACCGCTCGTCCGATGAGAAGCGCAAACATACTGTTCTTCAAGATGATCAAGTTTCCATATATGCATGTAGGAAACGCTAGAATTTTATTCGAACAGAATTAACAGTATGGAGTAGGAATGTCAACGAAAAGAACTGCCATCGTAACTGCTGTTCTGGATCACAGAGACGAGTTACTAGTTGCATTGAAATGAAAGCATCATGAGCGTGGAACGAACGAATAACAGGAAGTTAATCATGAAAGCCATCACGGTTCTAAGCCCGGATATTCATCAGAACTAGGGCCTACGGAGAACGTTTGGAACTATTCTAGTCGCAAGGAGAGGGAAGATCGATGGCACCTAATCAACGTGGATAACTCCAAAATTCGGACAATTGTTCCAAACCACACCTCTATCACTCATATGGGTGAGATAATCAAAAATACGACATAATAAGGTGATAAGGAAATCAGAGCACACAATGGCTGCACATGGTGTTGAAACCAAATCCTATTTTCTTTTAGTAACAACTACATAGTGTGCACGGCCAAAACAAACACGCATCCCTTTCTTGTTTCTCTAAAGATGTGAACTCTAGTAGGTTATGTTATTTAAGAGTCAAGAGAGATCGTTAACGATCCGATCGGAGATCATAAGCGAGTAACACTAGCTCTCAAGTGACAAGAAACACTTTAGAGCTGAATGTAGGGAAGCCGGCGGCAGTTTATCAAACAGGTGGCGCATAGATGAACTGCGGGCAAAAACAGACATTCGACGAATGAATTCACAAAGCAACAGGTTTTATAAGCTGCTAACGTACTTTCTAAAGGTATTCTTAGGTAAATCGGTTAACACGAAACAAATGTAATATCTAAAACGGAAAAATCAGTGTGCGAGAAAAACAAGACGATGTCCCTGTCAGTTTTCGAGCTACGAGCAACATTTTGATTCTAGTGCAAAAGAATTTACAGCGCTTGCATTTGTAAAACCATATGAAAATCAAAAAAGTATATGGACAAAAATTAATAACTGGATCACCATTTAATAATGTATCGAGATATAGAATTAGTCATGAACATTGTGAAACACATTCAACCTATTCGGATCCTTTAATCCACTGTGTACCGCACAAATACCTCCAGAATAGTTGGTCACATGAACCGACATGAAGCCAGCTTCTTGAATGAGGTGTGAAAATTCTGTCTGTGTTGGGAACCTTCTGATACTTTCAACCAAATACTGGTAGGAATTCCAATCCCCGGCAATCAGTTGACCCATCACGGGAATCAGTTGCATAGAATAAACGTCATACAATCTGTCACAAATGGGGAAAAAATATGAACATTCAGGCAAGTGTCAAAAGTTGGCATAAAGGAACAACAGAAAACCCATGTCAAAAAATGGAAACAAAAAGGCTTGAGGAAGACTAACGAATTTTTTGGGCTTCTATATTCAGGAATATTCAGGATAAGCTGTCAATCCTTCAGTCAAATAGACACCGTAAATGCTTCTTTGGTTTGAGCATGTCTCACGAATGCTAGCTCGCTGTCCATCACGTCGTGTCTTATTTACGAGGAGTGGACTGGGCTGAAAGTGAGTCTTGTGGTCAATATATGAGCTGGGGTAGGACATGAGCGTTCCAATTATAAAGCCCGCTTCAACAAGGTATGGTCGGCTTCCTGACTGGTGTCTGAAGGACACCGAACACCTTTCATTAAGACAAAGCGAGGAATACAAATCACCAACACTTGTGATGCAAACCGGTGATTTCGAATGACCTCTTTTACATACATTAATCTCACAGTAACTTGAAGATAATGACGTAGACTGTCAACCACACGATCACGAGTTCGGGCCCTAGTTCACTTAACTGTTACCGTCGAAATTTGGGCATCCTGATAGTATTCAACACACTATCAATGATATGCAGAGCAATACTTGCATTGTGAAGGAAAAGGGTAAAACGTAGTGTAATTTAACAAATATGTTCGAAGAAAATGATTACCTGGGATTCGACATCCCAGCCAAACAAAAGAAGACAAGCTTTATCTGTTGCCGTTACCCCTCATTCAAATTTGATCAAACGAAATAGAATACGGAAACAAAGGCTTACTTGCGTAATAGTGGGTTTACAACTCGACTGAATTCAAGACAAAAAAATCGCCCATTTGGCTTCAGCACTCTATGAGCTTCTTGTAGAACCTACAGAGAATACAGTGAGAAGATAAGAAAAACCTGCCTTATCGATGTGTGTACAATTGCGGATGCCAAACGCGATAGTATAAACATCGTATGAATTATCAGGAAAAGGAAGTTTCTCCGCATCGCCTTCAACCCAGTTAACTACACCCCCCAGAAAATATAAAAAAAACAGGTTACTTACTGTTGGAGATCCCCAGTTTGTGTGCTCTGGTTTTACCTACCTCCATCATTGAAGGATTGATGTCACAGAGAGTTATCTCCGGTGCTGCAGTGTCCATGGGCACATGATTAGAACTAGTTGATTGTGAAGGAGTTAATGCTTGCGAGAATTTATAAATACGAAATGCGATATCACCTAGAACACCAGTCGCAAAACTAATTAGGCGACTTACCGGTACCCCCAGCCACATCCAGACACTTGAGGTTATGAGTCGGCATGATCTGGCGAACAAACCTATCCTTCCATACTCGATGAATGCCAACGCTCATCGCGTCATTCATAAGATCATATTTTTGTGCTACATTCTCGAAAACGTGAAAGACTGCCAGGGTGACAAGTTGTGAATAACCTTTATGAAAACTCACCTTTACGCTGTTTTTCTTCTTCGTCTACGTTTTGAAAGCCGAAATGAGTAGTTGAAAGGCGAGAGACAATTGGTAGATACAACTGAAAAAGTCTCCCAGAGAGCACCAGCGAACAACCACGTGAGACGAAGATCATTCGGGTGACCAGTACAATTCTACACTGACCGCTATATTAAAAAATCCGGGCAACAGTTAAGAAAAAAGTGCATAAGCAAATGGTTTGTTGGTAGTAGTACAGTGAACACGATTAGCAGAAAAGGACGCTAACCGGGAAGTTTAGACTGAAAGCAAGAAATATGAGGTACGGAAAATCAAGAGGGAAACAACTGAAAGAAAAACATGTACCACTGATTATGAATTCAAGCAATCACGTTTAGGGGGCAACAAACTGGGTACAACCTTGCAAGGCCGAACATCCCAGTCGAGTTGCATACGTAGTCAATAACTCTGGATCATAAGGATGTATCACGATTTCGCCATCCTTATGGATAACGTCGCTGAAGAAAATTGGTTTCAATCCGTGCGCTATGCGGGTGCCTGTCCATGTGCGTTATTGCTGAGTTGTTCAGATTAAGATAGGATCACTCGGTGTGGCTGGAGCATGTACATAGTTACTCGCGTATGTGAGCAACGGAACACTTAAACAAACGGACAGCCAAGAATAACACTTACAACATACCATACTACTTGTCTAATCCCATCACCATCGTCAGTTTTGAGCCTGACTAGAATGTAGTGTGGTTCGAGCCGCCACCCACCTCAACAGTGACGTGGAATATTCCAGAAAAAGAAACGTTGCCGAAAATTCCTCGAAATAATAGTAATAATAATAAAGACTAAGTGGAGGAACTACGAACGGTGTTAATGCAGGTACGCCACTGACTGCAACACACCGCCATCTCGGATAGCGTTTCCAACCAGCGATTTGAGTGATCACGAATACTTCAACCAAGCAGCCGGCATCTAACCACTTTGCCCAGTGGAACAGTCAGGGTCTTCATGTTTCGTGACCACATTGTTGTTTGACCACCACGTGATTCTACCCGATTGTTGGTGGTCTCAGCATATAAGACCCGGTAAGGCAAACGCTCAGCTGGCATGCGCAGCACGTGACCTAACCATCGCAGGCTGTGCAGTGTGAATAGCTGACCATTTGATCGCGCATCCAAGCGCTCCGGAATACGCGATGCCGAAAGGCCGTGTTGTTCACGCGGCAAGTCCACTTGATGTGGGCCAACTGGCGGAGGCAAAGGTCGTCAAACACAGCAATTCTGTTTATACCCTCGTCGGCAACGTTTCTGAACCAAACAGCAAAACAGAACGTGCACAAGCACCATATACCCATTTTTCAGTGACAACCGAACGTCTTTCCTACGTCAAAGATGACGCAGGCTGACAAAAGTTATTCGTGTCTTTGCTATCCTCTGTGATATCTCATCAGCAATATTGCAAGCTGATGATATAGTACCACCCAAGTATGTGAAACTGTCCACATTCTCAAGTAAATTGCCTGCAATAAAGAAGATAGGAGTTGAAATGTACTAGTTTTGAAGCGGCACAATGCATTTTGAAGGTGCGAAGCGCATTCCGTACAAACCAGTTCGGTCATTCACCATGTTCAGAATGGTCTGCATGTCTTCGACAGAGGGGCTATGCGAGACAAATTCATCCGCATACTTTCAGTCAGTTAACCTAGCTTCAGGAAGAAGCATAACACCAAATTCACTGGACTCCTCGAGCACACCCTCCAGAATGTTGTCCATGACAAAATCGAACAGAAAAGGGGAAAATCGGATGCCCTCGACGGACACCATTAGAAGTAATGAACGCCCGCGATAGTTCATAAACTCTCACTCTGCCTACGGAGTGGACATACAGTGATCTCAACAGATTCACCTATCTCGCTGGTACTCTCCTGCGAAGAAGACAACTCCCGAAAACGTTACCAGCAACCGACTCGAAGGTAGACTTTAAGTCTTAAATGAACACGATTTCCTTCTATATTTAGATTTGCTAATCGACACATGTCGATCGTGTCTAGTTGATACTTTGACGAAACTCGACGTTCGGGGTAAGCTGTCACACACGGTCGTGATCGGTCCAATACAATCCGAACCTGTGGTTTGCTAGCCATACGGGAAACTTTTATCCGAATTCCTTCAGCTGATCCCGCCGCTAACGAACTACCGGCCGTGAAAACCGACGTAGCGCATAACATTCTCACATGAGGGTCGCCAATTCCAAGTCGTCTATATCACTTAGCTTCCGATAAGCCGAAAATTGCCCATGTCGAGTTTGAGTATATGCTTCAACTCGGCATTATCCGTCCGTCCAATAGTCCATCAGTGTTGCCATTGCACATGGTGCTTAAAACGAAGGATAACAACTGGCGTCCATGTGGTGACTACTGGCCATTGAACAACGCAAAGATTCCCGATAGGTATCCAGTTCCACACATTCGGGACTTGACGGCAAACCTATCGGGAAAGCAAATATTAACCAGAATTGACCTAATGCGCGCTTATAACCAGATTCAAGTAGCCCCGGAAGACATCTCAAATACAAATCATAAAACCATTCGGACTTTTACGCAAGCCGTTTGATCTTAGCAACGCTGCTCAGACTTTCCAATGTTTTATTCACGTGAGTCGTGGACTGGACGGTGTTTATCCATACTTGGATGATATCTTGATCGCTAGCTCATCACAGAGAGAACATTGCGCGCACTTACGTTCATTGTTCGCAAGTTTGTCGCGCCATGGAGTGACAGTACACTTAGCTAAGTGCTTGCTTGAAATGCTCCGCCAAACCTTCTTAGGCCACGGCATATCCACGAGCAGGATTGAACCCCATCCCGACAAAGTGCAGACGGTAGTTGACCACCCGGAGCCCATATCGTTCAAACAACTTCGTCGTTTCGATGGTTTAGCAAACTTTTATCGCAGTTTCACTCCTAACCGCACCCATCTAACGCAACCGCTCACCGACCTGCTCCGAGGTACGTTCATTTTCATTTACAGCTGCCGCATAAAAGGCTTTTATTAAGTTAAAAATAGCTATCGTCAATAAAACATCAACACCATCATCATAGACAGCAATACACCAGTGGTTCTCACTAATGCTTAATTGCTACACAACCATGAAGAAAAAAGCAAACCCTGTTTAGGAAGAAAAAAGGAAGGGGAGGGGAAGGGACCTCACTACTAAAAATTAGCCAGACCTATACTCAAACATTCAGCATCAAGGTGCACTACACTTTGCAAACAAACAACCGAGCTATAGGCGGAAGGCGTCATCAGCAAGACAGCTTCCCTACGGCTTTCATTGTCCCGCGTCATTAAGTGCACTCACTTCACATACAACTCGGCCAAACAACGACAAAATCCACGCCACTGAGCTCGATTAGCTGCCACTTGACCTAACGTCGCCGTCACATCATTCGTCCGCCCCTTTCGTGCTAACTGTGGGTGCATCAGACGTGGCTGTAGGAGCGGTCCTGCAACAGCAAGTCGATGATGACTAGTGCCCCCTGGCCTTTTTGTCTAAGCGTTTACAACCAATCGAGTCGCGGTATAATGCTTTCAAAAAGGAAGTGTTATATCTCGGTATCCACCATTTTCGACATGTCTTTGAAGGCAGATGTTTTATCGTCTTCACAGACCATAAGCCGCCAACATACGCTCTGCGCTCGACATCCGACAGGTATTCTTCCAGAGAGATCCGATACCTGGATTATATCGTTCAGTTCACGACCAATATCCGTCACATTTCAGGTATTTCGAAATAAATCGCCGATGCCCTCTCGCACATCAACGTTACGACGAGCACAGCAGACAGCTCAGTCAATCTGGCAGCGATCGCGGTGGCACAGGTCAACGATCCGGAGATAGGACAATTCCATCGGTCAAGTTCCCTTAAGGCAGAACGCGTTCCTATGAATTCGTACGAAGGGATGATAATTTGTGACACTTCATAAGACATCCCCCACCCGGTTATTCCGTTAGCTTTCCGCCGCCGAATGTCTGACACCTCGCACGACATGCATACGCTCAAAAGTCAAGATGGCCACCAAGCACTCCGTTTGGAGGCAATGTCAACCACGACATGTGCACATAGGTAAATACGGGAATGCACTGTCAGCCGACTAAAATCCATCATCACACGCGCGTCCGAGTGAGGAGTTTTGTAGCCCCTGACAAGCGTTTCCATCATGTGCACGTTGACCTAATCGGACGCTTGCCGCCCTCCGATGGGTATACGTATATCTTGGCATGCGCATACAAGTTCACACGTTGGCCAGAAGCCATACCATTAGAAATCATTAGAAATCATCGAACGAACATTTTTGGAACTTTGGGTTGCCCAGTTTGGTTGTCCCGCTGAAGTGACCGCTGACTGTTCGAGGTTTAACTGCTTCTTTCTCGTCTGTTTGGATACTATTTTACCAACCTATATGTCAAAACTATGACGTTCCTCTACTGTTACTGAAACTTGTCGTTGGCGAAGATTTCTGCGCATTTCCGATATGAGAAAAATAAGACGGAGTTTGTTGAAAAACAAATAATTAATTCCTTAAAACGACTAATGGAACAGGACCGTGTCACACAAACTCAGTTTGACCAGATGAAACCAACTGGACCCATTATCCTACGTTTATATGGATTCTCCAAAATTCACAAAAGTGGTTGTCCATTTAGACCGATACTTTATATGCGTAATTCACCGTATCACACAATTGTCAAGTGGTTGGCGGATATACTGGAGCCTATACGACGAAAGTTACGCCCATATAATCTACGTGACACTTTCGAATTTGTGGGTTCCGTGGAGGACATTAATGTTTGACACCGGCACACGGGCACCCTTGATGTCACTTCGCTATTCACAAAAGTTCTGTTAGTGGAGACAAATAACTTTTGTGTGATCAGATTGAACAACCCGAGAGCATGTTCGGATTACAAAAATCAGACCTGCGGTGCACCCCAACGGTGAGCTGTATCGACAATCAGATGGAGTAGCAATGGGATCCTCTTTAGGTTCATTGCTGGCATACGTATTCATGGGCAATCCAAACTTCAGTCGACCATTCAGTCTTCATATGTACCGCCGAAATGTAGACGATATATTTGTTGTTATACAGTCAAAAATGAGTTAACAACCATCTTTCTGATTTTTAATACAGCACATACCTCACTGCTCTTCACCTTAGAAGAGGAATCTGACGAGTTCCATTTCTTAGATGTCAAGTTGACCAGACGTCGAGACGGTACGCTGAGTAGGTCGGTATATCGCAAACCTACATGGACAGGTCAATATACCAATTTCAACAGTTTTGTGCCCGTTAAACAGAAATGAAATCTAGTCCAATGTCTGGCGACGACAGCGAGAAAGATTTGTTCGGATGACGCAGTAGAGCAGGAACTGAGAGTAGTTCAAAACGTATTGAGAGAAAACGGCTATCCGGAGCAATTCATTACGCCAAATATTAAGGCCAAAATCCCGCGTGAAGTAATGTCCATAACTGAAAAGAAAGAATCCTGTTTAAAGCGGATACTGTTGCACATCAGTTTAACCGGTGCATGTACCGCCCAGCCAGCACGACCATCCTGAGTGTCCTATGAACGTTTTAACTGAACATTTTTCGGTCGCTTATAGGAAGGACACAGAAAATTTCCACGCAGCACAATTCATACAACATTTTTCAATTCTACAGGTAATTTGGCGATTATACTTACGGGAACTTACTCCTTGCGTTACCACGAACAACAATCCTCCGACTTGAGGCGAAATAACGGAAAGGTGTTTCAAGCGGAAAAAATGCGGCAATTATTGTGAAAATATATTTAAACTGGAAGATGTACAACAGTAATCCGATATTCCGTGTTGTCGTACTACTTGACAATTTTCCGTCACGTTTGCATACATTGTTTGGCTATTGAAAACGTAACCTGTAAATTAGATACAGGTGCAAGGATATGCTTGAAATGACATCTAGATGTCATTTACGAAGCTTCGTAAAAAATCGAGATACATCAAAAATGAAACATAATCACACAGTATTCTTTCTAAGCATTTAAATAATACTGCAGTCATTTGCTAGTGACCGCGGTCACTTAGACGTACATTTCTAGCGACAACCTTAAGAATTTGGTTCACAACAATCACAGCCAGCATGACCGTCCTATCGGCATATGCTGATGTTAATATTGAGCCTGAAAGACTAGCTACCAGTCCACGACCAGTCAGTGCTCGTGTATTCATTTTCACGTTGCTGTTGGACTACAGAATATGTTGGTCATACGACTAAGCGCTTGTCAAAAATGATCAAGGGACATCATCCAACCGGTTGCCGTAAATTAATTACTAGTGCCATTGTTGCACATCTATCTGACACCAACCATCGCATAGACGTCAGCAAAGCATTCCGGAGTGTCTACAGAGTTGCCAACACTCATACAAAAACAGTCCGTTAGCGCATTCTGACGACCGCCGAATCGATTGCTATTAGATTACGCAACCCTAACCTGTGCTTCCAAAAGAAATTCGTTCAGTCATTGCAACTTCCGTGGCCATAGATCAATCACATCTAGTCTAACCACACACAAACACTCGATCCTGACCGAGTGATATAATACCCAGTCAACGTCCAGACTGGGTCTAGCCAATTGTTGTGTGCGTAGTATGGTATTAGTTTTTATTGTCATTCGTTCAATGGTTCGATTGGTTGTAAACGGGAGCAAAAAGCTGCAGCTTTTGAGAATTCCCCCATCCCGATGTGTAGAATCTCAGGGCCCTTAGCAATGGGCTGAAATGGGGGTGGGGA
>JTDE01001434.1:69784-95538 GCA_014338405.1 Paragonimus skrjabini miyazakii | reverse complement strand
TGATCTCGTGCCGGTACTTTTTAAAGAAGGTGAGGAGGTGTTAGTCGAGGTCTTGACTCAGCTGTTTCAACTTGTATACATGACGGAGGCCATCCCTCCGTGCTGGGGTCACGCGATAATAGTTCCTATATCCAAGAAAGGTATCAGGAGCTCTTGCGGAAACCACATGGGAATTAGTTTGACCCCCAGTCATTTCTAGGGTTCTGGCATCTATTATACTTCGTCGACTCACCGCAGTTCGGGAGTTAAACATTAGGGAAGAACAGGCAGGTTTTCGTCCTGGCCGGGCATGTATAGATCACATTTTTACCCCTCGTCAAATTTTGTAGCAGCGTCATGTGTACCGCCGGTCAACAGTTGCCGTATTCCTCGACTTTAAAGGTGCGTTCGATTCGGTGGATCGATCTACACTTACGCTGCTCCAGAATTTGACGGAGGGTAAAAATGTGATCTATACAACCCTGCCTGTTCTTCTCATCCGCCTTCCTAATGGCAGGGAGGAAACAGTTTCTGTTCAACAACTGCCCCCAAAGAAGAAGTCATGTCTCAGACGCCCTTGCAAGAATTATCGACACCTTCGATCGAAAAGACTGCATCTGTACCCTGTGATTCCGTCCCTGTGACAGAGAAGCATAACAGTATTCCCTCAGTTGAGATACACAACACTGAAGCATAGGACTCCCCCAATAACAATTAATCACGTAATCCTGAAACGTTAATCATTCAACAACGGCGTGTTCATTCATACTGTCTGAGAGACAGATACGCATAAACCTATTACACATTGACGCTCACTACCAAATATTATTTAACCGATCAATGTACACATGCTCAGTCATTCCCTATAACCTACCATTTGTTTTCTGCTCACATTCCTTGGTGGGGGAGAATGTTATAATACTTTGTGTTATTTGTTTCATTCTTGAGTTGGTAATCGATTTACGTCTTCCATTTCAGCTGTCATGCGCCAATTGTTAGACGAATAAAGCCTATCATACGGGCCTCTTACTCTTATGCTTCTGACTCGAGATTGTTCGTTTGTGCCGTAGAGTCTGATTGTTCACAAAAGAGGTATCTCTGATGTTTAAAGGTTGTGTATTTAAGACGACAATGAAGGCTGTGTTACTCTACGGCAGCGAAACATGGTCGCTCACAGTAGATGTGGACCGTCTTCAGGTATTTGACCACCGATGTCTGCGTTCCATCGCTCGTGTCGGGTGGCACCAAGTTGTAAGCAACGAGGAGGTTAAGGAGCGAGTATTTGACATTGATTGTCAAATGAGTTCTTTTGTCTGATCCTTACATTTGCACAGACTTAGATGATTAAGTCATGTACTAAGGATGCCTGCCAGTCATTTGCCACAGCGAGCACTCTGCCGACGCTGCGGCCGACTGGCACAAGGTAGACAGATGATGACCCGGCGTAGAGAAACAAAATCGTCCAGAAAGGGGTTAGCTACTGTGGGTCGGGTTCATCTTTCGGACTCGGGCTCTCGCGACTCAGAGTCGGTGGCTAGAGATGCTAGGTGAGATGGCGGCTAATCGTGCTCAGTGGCGTGAATGTTGTTGTTTGGTCGAGTTTTCTGTGAAGTGAGTACATTTGTTGACGTGGGGCAGTAAAAGCCGTGAAGAGGCTGTCTTGGTGATGACGCCTTAGTTTCGATTATAGCTCAATTGCTTGTTTGTAAGGTGTAGACATTTTGATGGTGATTGTTTGAATATAGATCTAGTTATTTTTAGTAGTTGCATCCCTTCCCGTTCCCTTCTTTCTTTCCTCTCTCTTCCTATGCAGGGTTTGCTTTTTTCTTCGTGGTTTTGTGGTTGTGAAGCATTAGTGCAAACCAGATGTATTGCTGTCTATAATGATGATGAACTAACAAGCATGCCTCTGTGGTGGAAAAGTAGGGAAGAAAAGGTGCAAAGGCACAGAAAGAAAGCTTGAATTATGTATCAATAATCTGTGGGGTACACCAGGTTTTTTCAATACAAGGCGGGTAGAAAGAGGCATTCTGGAAAACATAATGAATGTAGGACAAAGTTTGAAATGAGTCTAGCAAAAAACCATCATAAGAACCCTAAGGCCTTCTTTAGCAATGTCTAGGTCAGGAGGGCCATCGGGAGATGACTGAATAACATTATTGATACTGCGGACAATGTTGTCAAATCACCGCTACAAACAGCGGAAGTTTTTTGCTGCTTTTCTGAGGTGGTACATATTCCGGACTCTGGAACTACCGCAGTTGGACTCAGCACACAGACTACAAGAGAACCCGTGATGACAAAAGTTTAAATAAGAGGGGAAGAAGTAAAAGATAGATTGGATAAGAATAATGCAATGAGGCTAGACCGTATCCATGGAAGGTTACTGAGACTTCTCAGTGATGATGTTGTGCAAGAGTCTCTCATTTGGCTGTCTGATCTCATCCTCCAGAATATCATAGTTTCAGACGATTGGAAGGAAGCATGGGTTGCGCCCAACCATAAGGGGGGTAAGAAACACGAGGTGGGAAACTGTCGACCCGTAAGTCTCACATCAGCTGTCCTGAAACTGCGGGAAAGGATTATTAAATATATGATTGTGAGGTACCTTACTAAGGATAAGCTTCTCTTTCTGCAGACTAACGTGGACTCGTGTGGCAGGTCTTGTCTCACCAACCTGGTTGGCTTCCTCGTTGAGATCACAGAAAGGCTGAGAAGGGGGGAGGAAGTTGAAGTTTGCTACCTGGACTTCGGAAAAGCATTCGACTTAGTGAACCAACGATTGCTAATTCTCGAATAAGAGACATTTGATCTTCCCTCAGGGCTGATAGGATGGATACAGGACTTCCTGAAGAATCGCATCTTCCATGTAGAAATAGCACGGGAAAATTCCACCGAAGGTGCGGTAGTTAGTGATTGGACCACTATTGTTGTTTATGTTCATCAATGATCTCACTAAAAATCTTAAGTGTCCCTGCTACATCTTTGCTGATGTGAAGGTTGTAGGAAACCCAGACAGCACGCGCATGCAGGAGGGTCTGTATGCGGTTCGGAGGTGGTCGGTTGAATGGCAACTACCTTGAGTGTAGATAAGTGTAATCAGCTGCTTGCTGGGGAACAGTCAGAGTCGGTCGGGTGTCTTGGTAAGGAGGGTGAGGAGAGGGGGCTGTGGACAATATAGACGGCCAAAGTCCTGGGAATTCTTACAGCACGGGGACTTCAAAGTACCAATGCAGTATCTAGGAGGGGGGCTCGAAAATGAAACAGATCGCTGTATCTTTTGAGGAAAACTTTTCCCGTCAAGGAGACCAAGAGGGTTGTTGCCGCTTTATAGAGTGTATATAAGGCCACATCCATTATACTCTGTGTAGGCCTTGAGCCCGAATATGACAAAAGACGTAGGTACTTGAAAAAGTTCAGAAGTGTTTAACAAGACTGCTGAAGGTAATGTGAGGTAACTCGTATGAAGAGAGAAATAGGAAACTTGATATGTTTTCTCATGTGCGAAGGAGGGTTAGAGGAGACATGACAAAAACCTTCGAGAATCTTAAGGGAATAACCGGGGTTGGTGCGGAATCCTTGATCAAATTGCCCATCAACTACTGCCTCCGAGTTCACAGTCTTAAGTTGAAGAAGCCAAGAGTTGCAACGTCGATTATGGCCAACTTCTTCGTATGTTGAGTTACTAAAAGTGGGAACATGCTCCCACAATGTGCATTGTCCTTTAATAGTATGACACGGTTTAAAAGAAAGTTTGATGTGTGTTGGCCATCTCTCTTCCCGGGCCTGTTGTGGGAGGTTCGTTTGAATGAGTTTCCTCAGTACTGTCCTACCCACAGACTTCTGTCAATCAACTTTTCATCTTTATCTGCTATAGTTGTTCTCCTTTTTGATTTGTTCATTTTTTTCATTTAAAAGGTTAATTTTAATGTCTAAAAGTATGGGTTCTGGAAAACAAACCAACATTAATCACGCATTTCTCTCTTGTTTCACGTCTTTTCAATGGGAGGATAAACCTGTGCGTATCGCTGGAGCCTGTGAACACGCTCATCAACGGGTCTTTCTTCAAGACTGTATACACAACCTGGTTGATGTACTCGAGTAATGGTCTTATATAAACCTCCTGAAGCGTTTGAAAAGCTTTTTCGTATAGGCAGGGAGCGGTCTTTTTTTTACCATATCAAAAGTAGCGAAACCCTGCATGGTCATCTTCTGATGATGGATGATACATAAGTAGACGACAACTGGACGCCTAAACCTTTCAGGTCGTTTCTCGTGATGTCTTCATTGTTGAGTCCACCATGGATCATGAAGAATTTGGTAGTCCCCATCCGGCGATATATGTGCACATCTACTGTCGTTTAGGAAGAGGCTCCAATCATCCGGTCAGCGCTTAAGCGTGAATGTTTGGGAATAACCATCAAGACGACGTAAGCTACTGTGAAGAGGGAGCAAGCAGAGGTCGCAAATATTTCGTGCAATATGAAAAAAGCTTCCAATTTCTAAGGTGTCTTTCGGAATGCATGGTAGTTCTGAACGATAGAATAAGACCTAAGAACGAGTGAACCGAGATATCTTCGTAGGTAATTAAAAATGGTCTGATTGAAGTTTCGAATTGTGGATTTTTCGCTGGTTGTTGCAACTGATGGCAGATAACGTCATAATCCAGTAATGAGTCACCACTGTGTAGGTAATGGGATATTCGCCGGGCTTGCCATTTAGGTTGCAAACGTTTCATCATCAAAACGAGGCGATGTCATCAGCACGTAAGTGTTTCAGCGTATAGTTTTTAGGCGTGGACTTTGGTTTTTTGGGTCCCTGCTTTCATATACTAGAGTTAATTAACCTTTTGGTCTGAATTCTGATTCGTCACTTTCTGTTGACCTGTTCCTTGACCAGAATTACCACTGATTGTTTCCAGTTGCATCTGAACTTTGATCTGAGGCTTAGTTGGTTATTTCCTACGTCTCTCAAACCTCTGATCTGGAGTCTGATTGGCTGCTTCCTGTTGCCGTTAAACTTTGACCTCGAATCTAGTTGGTCCCTTGCCTTCTTCGTTTCTGGAATGCGATCTGATTGTTTATCCATCGTCTCGTTTTGGTCACCAGTCCGATTCGTTCAGAGTGCTCCGTTTGGATTTACCGATATTTAGGCTTGACGGCGTTTACACCTTAGTTTACTTCGGGTCATAGGTATTGCCCAGCTCGATGCGCTTGTTGATTAACCCGGCTGATGAATACCAAACTTCGAGAAATTCTCTTGTTTGTTCGATGTTTGCCTGAATAAGGACTTCTGCGGTACTCAAGTTGAAGGTGCGTCCAGTTTAATCCTTGCGGATGGACATCAAACAAAAATGATCATGTCTCCTGATGTCAACTCGTTTGATGATGAAATGTTTGCAACCTAAATGCCGGGTTAGCCGAACGTTTCAATACCTGATTTCTCAACCCGAGTTACGGACAACAACACCACTGTTCCCAACTGTCACAAATGTGGCCACTATGTCTAAGCGGCGGTTTGATAACCATTCTGTCCACTAGATGACTGTCGTTTGTGATAATTAAGTCAAACATGGATGTTACTTAACAGGGAGGCCACATCGGGTTGTCTACGAGCTGTATCCACGCCTTCCACCGTAATAACATCGACAAGGAAGTCGAAGATCATTATCCGAAAAGGACATTGATGACCAGTTTATCTTGGGTGCAGTGAAGTTACCCATAATAAGTAGATGAGAAAAACGCTGAAGTTCTAGGAAGTTTTCAGATTTCCCATAAGTGCGCCACTATCAAATGTATTTCACGAGTCTGACTGCAGAGCCCTCATTTCCTCTCGGGGAGAGTCAGCACGGTACACGGAGCACCCAGGGACGTTCGGTTTACTGTCAATGATGTGTGCTTAGTCAGGTCTCCTTAGCAACAAAGATCTTAGAAGTTACATCATAAAACAACTGTTTGATTTCTGGAATTTTATCACGTAAACTCGGACAGTTTGAAAGTATACCGCTAATAGCTACCAACTCGTTTAAATGCATGGTAGATGATAAGAAGGCGTTAGGGAAAGCCTGAGGACTAAGGGTAATAACTAGGGAATGACAGACTCGTAGGGATCGTTCTTCCTTGTATCGAGGATTCGGTGGGTTTTTAGTCAGCAGGCTATGGTTCAATTCAGTTCAGTGCAGTTCACAAGGCTTGTGGCGAGTTCCAATAGTGTCCAGTTTCTTGCATTTGTGACATTCAACGATCCCGCTGCGGCGCAGTTGGCCAAACGTGCACTTGTAACACCATAGGTACCTTGACCAGCGACAGTCTGGCAAGCAACTTAAACTGACATGGGGTCAACAACCGGTTCTCCCCAGTTAATACTGAAATATCTGATGTTATCACCTGTAAGCCAGTTACTCCCTAAATCACATTATTCAGGTGTTGCTTAATATCCCACGTCTGTGCTTTTATTGGTTTTATCACTCAATATTCCATACATTACTGCTCCTTTCAGATTCAGTGATGCGCCACCAATACTCCGGGCGTATTCCATATACCGGCTAAAAAGTGTCAACGATAGACTCAGAAAGTCAGAGAGTGATGAACACGCGGAAGTACTGCTTAACGGATAGGTTATCCCCAATGAAGCTCTGTACATTTCCATTAATTTAAACACAGAATATATCTGTTTCTTTCGCTTTTAACGCTCTTCATTAGATTACCCCCCTTCTTTATGATAGAACTTTAGGAATTGAAACTGCGTCGAGCCTTTCGTCAGTCCTCTTGATTTCTTCAGGAATCCCCCAAGAGTCAGAGCTAGGTGCCTATTATTTCTTATTCACGATAGCAACCTTCCGGACTGCATGGTCAGCAACGCTCGTCCCTACGCTGGCGTTTTAAAAAGCTGCAATGCTAGAGATTCCAGTGCACTATAAATTGATTTCAATGCGACTAATCATCCTCATCATCATAGGCAGCAATACATCAGTGATTCACACTGATGCTTAACTGCCACACAACCACGAAGGAAAAAACACCTATATGAGAAGATTGTAAGAAAAGGAGAGGAGAATGGACCTAACTACTAAAAATAGCTACGTCTATATTCAAACACATCAAGGCGCCTACATCTTGCAAACAAACAACCGAGCTGTAAGTGAAAGTAAGGCATCATCAGCAAGACAGCTTCCTTACGGCTTTCACTGTCCCGCTTCATTAAATGCACTCACTTCACAGAAAACTCGGTCAAACAACGACATCATTCACGCCGTTGCACTCTGTTAGCCGCCATCTTACCTAACGTCTCAAGCCACCGACTCTGTAAGTCGCGAGGGCTCCAGCCCGAGAGACGAACCCGACCTACCGTGACCAACCCCTCCGTGAACGACTTCATTTGTCTACGCCAGGTCATCGCATGTCCACCTTGCGCCAATCGGCCGCAGTGTCGGCAAACAGTGCTCGGTGTGGCAAACGACTAGCTGGCATCCTTAGTGCATGGCTTAGCTATCTAATTCTGTGCAAATCTAGTGACTGAACAGAAGAACTCGTTTGACAATCAATGCCAAACACCTGCTTCCTAACCTCCTTGTTGCTTACTCGTTGGTGCCATCCGACACGAACGATGGAACGCAGACATCGGTGGTCAAGCACCTGAAGACGTCTCACGTCTTCTACCATGAAGGGCCATGTTTTGCTGCCGTAAAGTAATACAGCCCTTACTGTTGTCTGATATACGCGACCCTTAAGCTTCAGAGAGATACCTTTCTGTCGCCATAAGTACCTCAGATTAGTAAACACTGCCCTAGCCTTGGAAATACGCGCCTGTATTTCATTACCTACACCTCCGCCGCCGCCGCTGATGCAGCTTCCCAGATATACAAATCGGTCAACAACCTCCATGACTTCATTATTTAACATTAAATCTACGTAATCGCAGCAATCTTGCAGAAGCACTTTGTATTTTGAGGCTGCATAGCGCATTCCGAAGTATTTAGCAGAAAGTGAAATTACGTTTGGCGTTGTTTGTGCCGCTTGAAAGTTGTCAAACAGCAACACCTTGTCGTCAGCATAATCGAGATCAGTCAGTCTCCCACCGGCTGGAGGTCCACACCGGCATCATTTGAGTAACGCAGACAGTCTTCCATTATTTCGTTGTGGACGAATTGATATTGTGATCCCAAAGGTCGGTGGTACACCTGTTTTTTCATGATTACCCTTCAGGTAAACGTTTGTCTACATGACATAGAAAGAAAACTGAACTGACTCGGAAAACACGGGCTGCCAGCCCTACACCCGTCTGTCATTAACTAAATGACGGAGTTGTTTGTTGTTTGCAGGAGTTGTCAAAATTTGACTCCCAATAGTCATTTCGAATGATTCAGCTCTCTTGCCAAATGACTTCGGATGGATTTTACCAGTGTAAATCATCCGTCTTGCTGGCGGTTAAATGTCGATGTAAACCACTGATGTATTACTGTTTATGATGGTTACAGTCACTGACCCACGCACTGGACAGTTATTGTGATCGGCTTTGAACTTGTTTTTACATCGGTTTGATCTGGCTATCTAGTCTTATCTGTTTGCTGCCCGGACTGAAAGGAAGCTGGCTCGGACAGGATACAACAGGTTAGCGACAAAGTGAACCAACATCGACCGTAGAGTCCGAACAAGTTAAACAGTTACTACTGCTCCAGCAGAAGTAATACGAGGTCTCCCAACGAAAGCTAGTTGTGGCCTTGATGCACAACCTGAAAGTTCAGGATCTGATTGCCAACACAATACTTTGTTGAAGTAACAGTGGTGAACTCACTAAACTATTTTCTAAGCGATCGTGTATTGTCATGGTTTTTAAAGTGTGGTTCAAGAAATACGGGGACATCTTCTAAACATGATCATGCTTAGAAAGCCAGGTTTCTTCTGCGAGAGCTGAGTACGGGAGAACGCGAGAAATTTACCAACTTACTATCACTTAGGAATCTCCGAGACCTATAGTGTAATGAGGCGGATCACCCACTCATGGTCAGCATATTTAACGGGCAGTCCTCATTATTACGTGTCCGATATCAATATCGAGGCTGGTGAAAAATTGTTCCGATGATTTCATAATTGACGCTGGGATCATGATTCGATAATATGGGCACTTTAAGCCTGGCAGCATGATTGGTGGTTTATTTCTCATATTCGCCTGTTGACTCCAATCACTTCAGGATGTAGATGTCTGGACAGGTCTTCGGAATAGAACCCAGAAATTACCATACAACTAGTTACAGCAGAATTTCAGCACAATCTAGCAGGTGAAAAGGCCCGTAGGGCACTTCCGGCCTTCTAGCAAGATTCTGTGGCGCAGTGGACACCTTAAGTTAAAGAGACTGTTTGACCTAGCGAACAATGGAACTCATTGACATTCATGTTGCGAATTTCTGTGCACCAATTTAATTTTCCTCCTTCTACACACCTTTCTTTCTCTCCTCACAAGATGTAATTATCTTCATGTTCACTGCCGGAGTATAGAATTAAGGCTGCATTGACTGTGTTAATCACAGTGTGTTCGTCTTTCAATTGGTCGTTTAGTATGAATGTGAGCTACTGACGTATTACTGTCGATGATGATGCATCCTCATAGACAGCAATATATCAGTGGTTCACACTGATAGTTAACTGTCACACAACCACGAAAAATAAAAAGGCAAACCCTGTATAGGAAAAAGGAAAGAAAGGGATCGAGAAGAGACCTAAATACTAAAAATAGCTACATCTATATTAAAACATGCAACGTCAAGGTGCCTACACCTTGAGAGATTAAAACTTATTCTCCACCACCAACAGCTTTTCTCTCTGTGATATGCAACATTACTACGGCTATCACTGCTAACGATTCATACGAAGTGGTCAGCCTCAGATAGCTTACTTTGATTCCTCTGCATTCATGCATGTAGACATTATTCTATAACTCTGTCCGAAGGGTTAGTCTTTACGATGATGTATGTATTCCCCTTGCTTCCCATATAGAACATTTTGAATTAAAATCCTTCTGAGTTGATGCTATAAATGTTGAGTTTCACTAACAAGTACTTTTACGTTTTGTCCAGATCATGAGTGAATGACAGCTGACTTTACAAAAGAAGACACAAACCAAGAACGTACCAGTTATCTGTTCATTTCCACCCAGAGTGTGCTGTTCTCCATTTCAATCCAATTATTGTGATTTTACCAGTTTGCGTCGTGATCATGTTTGCCCGCGTGGTGTTTCACTGCGTTCGTAAAATCGAACAGCGTTGTACTCGTTCCTCGCCATTTTTATTCCCATGCGTTCAGGATTTCGTCACCATTAATCCAGTTCGTTTGGCATCTAAGAACCGTGGAAGACGGATTGACTCACACGCGAACATTGATTCTGATTCTGACAGTGAGGAGGATCGCGACCAACCGGACTGGGAGGTGGACGAGGACCGGTTCCATGCGGAGGATGTTCGCTTCAATCCGAATTTTCGTCAGCTGACTGCTCACGTCCATTCCGTCAGGTTTGACAAGGTTTTACGTTCGGGTTTGAATTTGACTCGGGCTGCTGCAGACGAAGCGTTTCTATCCAGCCGTCTACGTTTGAACGGGGAAAAGTTGTTGAAGAAGAGCACACCGGTTGAAGAGGGCGATAGGCTGGACATGATTCTTGGTGAAGATGATGATGTTGTCTATGGCAAACGCGTTCGTGTTGTTGTAATAACGAGACTATCACATTCTTTCAAATTGCTTCTTAGATGTTGGCGAGCCAAAGTTAAACTGTATTAAGCTTTTATCGACAAATATATAGCGTTTAGCCTCATTACCACCTTCTTTTTTAAGTTCCTAATTCGAGTCTTCCTTTTTTCAGCCTAATCGTCTCAAAACATTCCTCATCAATCGACCACCACTGGCCTTGGCCGGATTAATTTTACTCCTCAGCGGCCTTGGTCTTATCGCTGTGGATGTTCGATTTCGTTTGCAGGAAGTCAAGGATCCGGATGTAGAAACGGTAGGTTGGTGGTTTTTGAGTCAAGGTTCCATTTTCCCTGTTCACTAGCATTGGAATCAGCTGCTTCTGGAACTTTCAAAACTGGAGTTTTGTTTAAGCAATTCGACTGGAGCCAAAACACTGTCCGAATCATTCGCTGCGGCCGAAATGCTGCCGCAAAAACTCGTGCCTAATTGTCAAGTCGACGAAAACATCATTGCCCATTCTGTTGAGCAACGTGTTCTGCTCCTTCCAACTTCCGAATTTCGGCCTGGCACTGTTTATATGGTCACTGCGACCATGCGCGGTCGACACATTGGTATTAAAGGTAATTTTTAACGCAGGTCGACATAAAGGCTTTAATATGCTTAGTAATTTCTGCCCTCATCTTGCTGCGGACTCCACAAGCATTAATGTAGCGTTGTGATCCAAAACATTTTCCTGTTTCTAGCCTTGTACCGCTCTGTTGTGATGGTCTAAGTAGATCCGATTGGCCTAATGGGGCAAGCTGATAGAAATCGGTTACAGTCGCAAGGTTGTTTGTTGACCAGCTATCCGCGTGGGCCTGTTTATATGGTAAATCGCGGTTCTGTATACTGTTCTATATTTCTTAATGAAACAAAACGTCAGCACCTCGCGATATATATATTCTTTCATTATTGGTGGATTGGATCAAATAACTTAATGTTTTAAAGTATATAGTGGACTTTTTTTAATAGTTTCAGCACTGTCGTCTTAATTATCGGAGAAACTGTTGAGAAAAGTGCTCAGTCACGGATGACTTTGGTAGGTCAAATGTCAACCCTGATCGTCAGTGCACAGTCCGAAAAGACTTGTTGGCGTACTGAGCACCACTGCTTTTGGAAGTTATGAAAATGATACTTGAACGTCTTGTTCACCACGCTCCAAGCTTGACTAACCCATCCCCATCAATGAATTCGTTCTGTGTCATTAACTTTGGTTGAAGTTTCTCAACTGAACCTCTCTGTGTACTGCTGTCTGTGACCAGATGATCGCCCCAAAACTCTGGGGTCGTAGGTTTTCCTCATACCAACTGATACCATTATGATCACTATGATTACAACAGCCCTTAACCTGACTGAAGTCACTGTGGTTCCGACTGCTGTTAACTTCACTTGTGACGTGAAATATCCTAGAAGAAGGGAGTTTCATTAAAAAGGTTAAGAGTTAAGGAAAAAAGGAAACTAAGCGGACGAACTAGAAATGGTGTAAATGCAGATACGCCATTTACTGCGTCACACCACCATCTCGCATAAAGTTTTGGGCCTGTGATTTGAGTGATCACGAGGACCTTCCCCAGACAGGCAACACCGATCCACTTTATTCAATGAAACAGTCAGGGCCTCCATATTTCGTTGCCACGTTGATACGTGACGGCCACCTGGTTTCACTCAACTGTTAGTGGTTTCAGTGAATAATTACCGCACGGTAAACGTCCAGCTGGCGTGCGGAGTGCGTGATCCATTCTGTTGATCTGTTTCGCTAGCTTGACGTGGTGATCAGGCTTATTCGCTGCATCGATCCGGAGGGCCGTACTGAATGAGCCTTCGGCCCCACGAGATGTAACCTTGTCAGATAGGCTGACCGGTAGCAGTCACACGAAAAGCAGATGTACTCGTAAGGTTGTATGTCGCACTGCTGATCGTGTAAGAGTGTTTAGATAATGAGGCACTATCCTATAGGCACACATCAGAACTACTTTTCTTTATAGTTGTGTTTCGAATCAGGAGTCAGTGTGTTAGAAAAGCTACCCTCAAACAAAGGACATACCGACTGCTCGTTGGTTGATCGTGACCGCCGGTGTGTTATTCACTATAGTCGAGAAAAACTCGGTGTCATTCAAAAGTCTGATGTAGTTCCTAATACATTCAGTTTGCGCGGCAGTGATCAGAATCAGTTATTGATGTCCTAATCTCTACTTGCTCTTGCTAGGCAAGCCCCTCATTGCCATGTGAATCAGTTTTGGGTCATTGGCTCCTGGTAGGTTCCCCAAGGAAAACGCCGTATGCTGATGTTTTGCAGGTGAGACCTTTGAGTCGGAGAATTGGGGTGGGATCCCTCAAGTCACCACCGTGCTGCAGCGTAAACGACCGAGAGTTATCAGAAGTTTTTGTTCTGTTGACAGTGACAACGGCCGATAGTAATTCTTCCATTTTCATTATACTTTTAGTGCCATCTGACGACTATGTACGTTTGTATATGTACCCCCTATTTGTTAAAATGCCCACAGGTGTTCTCCAAGATGTCGGTCGTCAGTACAGTCTCTCCTAAATTTTTTATTCCAAAGCTAATTTTTTCCTTGGCTTCTCGCATTTGCTTAAGGCGGTAAAGTGTTCATCTAGCGTAACATGCCATTGTCAGAATGAACGTACGGACATTCGAATCAAATCAATCGTTAAGCCTATCTGTTTGTGTACGGCGATACATGATCGGTTGTTCGTATAATATTTCTCTTCAGGGTGCAGTTTACGGACTCCAACAATCTACTGGTTACTTACTCGATTGAATTTCAATTCAGTCCATTGTTTCATTTATTCAAAACGACAGTGCGTCCGTCTAGACGACTTTGTGGTTCGAATCGCCGCTTGCCATAACATTGACGCGGATTACATTAAGGAAATCAACTTATCGAAAGAAAAAGCCGGACGAACCTGAGGAGGGTCCGTGTGGATGTAGGCCTGCCATCTCGGACAGCTGTTTGAGTGACCAAGAAGTTTTCAACTGAGTAGGCGACACATACCCACTTCGCAGAACAGAATATATGAATTTTCATCATCTGTGATTATGTCGTTGCTCGATCACTCTGCTGTTTTACCCACCCGTTGGTGATCTCGGTAGATATGGCCGAATGCGGTAAATGCTTAGCTAGCTTGTGCAGTACATGATCGCACCATTACAAATGTACCTTATTATTATTATTACCAGTTGCATATGCAGTATTATGCCCTGTTAGTTATTTCTGTTACTTATGTGTATTTTTCCGTTCTATCTTTTGAAGGGCCACTGGCGCTGCATCCGTTCAATGTAACTTTTAAGCTTTATACGACCCGTCTGCCCATAAGCAATGGTATTGGAGGATTTATACCGGTGCGTCTGACTGCTTGTGTGACTTTGACTTCTTCCAAACAAATTCTACCTCCACGAACGTGAGCTATTTTTTTGTCAGTACATCCGAATTTTTTTTGTTGATCTCGACCCTATTCGTGAGTTACGCATAATATACTTTTGTATGTTTCCTTGTTCACGACGATTTGAAAAAGATTGGCATGCTTACATCTATCTACATCTTCTTTGCAATCTCGTCTACTGGTTTCATTGCTTCGAATGTAATCTCCGTGAAATATGCGGATATATTACTATCCCTATTTGTTCATTATTCAGCGAATGAGAATTTATGGACGACTGCTTCTCAGGTACTCACCACCCTGGGTAGTGTTTTTTGAGACGTCCTATCTTTTCTTTTTGAAATTCAACCTTGATAAAAGTAACTTTTCCAAAGGCGCATTTGAAAAATCCAGTTGTCTTAGTGTGAATTGTTCTCTCAGTGGCAAATTAAACGATATGGGGGTATGTAAATATCACTATTCCATTTGGTTTCTTTGCTAAGGGTAAGCAGGCCATACTGAATAAGGTGACTGACTGGAGTGGCTTATATGGAAAGCGCTTTACCCCTCGACAATACAGAATTCTACAGTTAGACCGGGGCTTTCCAGTTCCGTTCTTTTTGTTGCAGCTTATGTACTTGAGACTGTGGATTGTTCGCCTACTTGGGTAGTGCCATCTAGCTTATTTATAATGGTGTTGATGAGGTTATAGGGAACTCACATATCGTTTTCACTAATCCTCATGGTTTATCAGATCAAAAGGACTAGAGGAATGTGCGAATACTGTCTACATACGATCCACTTTGTTCTGCGGTTCGGAAACCTATAGTACCCTCTGGACGATGATGGGAACAAAATTGCGGTATTTACGTGCCGCTGGTTTTATCACCTTACGGCCGTGAAATGGGATAATCGCATGGCCACTGCAGCCGTTCATTAGTACTCATTTCCGGAACTTTATAGTCAACCAATTTGGTTATAAAGTTGCAGTCTGTGGGGTGTAGATCATGTATTCCGTGTGCCGGCGAAACTTTAACATATCAGGTGATGTTCATTGAAACCATCAATGGTTGAACAATTTCGCAAGGTGGTCAGGTGGTGACGTGGTCCCTACTTACGAACGTCCGTTGCCTAATGTTGGAGAGTTACATCTGTCAGGACTTCCTACTAAATTAAGTCGCTGGATGACGTGACAAAGTGCCTCACTTGATGGCATTTTCCCCACGTATTGTTACCAGCTCTTATTTTCTTTTCTCGTTTGCGAAATTTTCTAGCCTATTCATCGTTACTGTTGTAGTAAACAACAGTCCGAGTTACAGCGTCATCTAGTATGACTCATCGCCGTTTTTGTATGTATCTAGCTATGTGTCGTGACCGTCCGCAACAAATGATGGTCATTTTCCGGTCAAAGTGGGCACATTTTTTAATCTTATGTAAACATATGGGGCTTCTGTGTTACTGGCGCTCACCTTTAAGATACGGATATTCTGCAGTTATGGAGCGTGGAAGTTAATGTTCCTGAGCTCGTTCAGGCATTTGTAGCTATAGTGTACGGAGCGAAAAGCCGGTAACTAACTTCTTTTTTAATCTTATGCGATAGAATAGACAGGCAAGCAATGGCTGAGATTTAGTGTATCACCAACAAATCAAATCGAATTTGATGCAATATGTTAGGTTCCAACCGATGTCCTTGTTTTTGTGCATGCTACCTGTCTCCACCTATTTTTGATATGTCCTTGAAATGCTTTTCATCGTCTCTATTCTGGGTAGATCTGCGTCCTAACTAATCGGGTCTCATTATTGTGTATGTGCCTGTTAGAACACAGTGTGCGGATGCAAGTAAGACAACTTGAAAGCGTTGCATGATGATTGAACAGATTAATTAACTTGATGTTTGAATATTTAACAATGCATGTGACGGTGACATATATTCTGAACACGTATTTATAGTGGATGAATGGATAGTATTTGTTTTGTCACGTGCGGTTCAATTTGTGTACGAGATCTATTTAATATTGTATTATTGCACATGTTTGAGGACAGATTGGGTACCAACTCAGCACGGTGAATTAAACATACTAACAAAGAATAATAGCAAAAACAAGAAGGAGCGTGGATTAAGGTGTCCGAGAATAAGGATGATAAAGAATTTTATGTCAATTGTACCCTTTATGCGATTTTGGCAGTTTACTTGTGGTTAAAACAGAGAAAAGACATTGTGAAACATTAACATTTCGATTTACTCTCATCAGTCGCCAAAATAAAAACAGCAAGTTTTATGTGAACTGGACACAGCAACAACAATTGAACGAGCCAACCAACTAGTTTTGACCTTTCGCGTTAATAATGCAATCAGTTCCACGACAGATATTGATTGCATCAGCGTTTTCTGTGCATAGAAAACCGGCCGATGTCTGATTAGTATTGCTCCACTAATCGCTAACACTTTCGGGTTACGACTGTGTAACAGCATCTTGGACAATTTGACGGGGTGAACTAGATGACCGGTGGCTAGGATATGCTTAATGATCGATGTGGCTGGGCTCTTCGAACTTGTTGCAGTCAGTAGGTCGTTTTCTGACATCGCAGTTGGTAACCACTTAGGAATGTGCTCCGCCATACTTCGATGCATGCACCGATCTGTTCTGTGTATGTAAATCTCGTTGCAACTGTAATAGAACTGGTATATTATGAAAGAAACAGACTGGTCGGTTGAGTGTGTATCACTGTTGCGGAAAGTCAAACCCATAGTACGTAACGGAACACGCGCTTAGGTAGCTGGGTAGGTGCGTTGTAAAGCCCAGGTCAGTTTGTGACCTGTTGTTAGGCAGATGGTCACACTTGAATTAGATTCGCGGAAATATATTCTTCCTCTCCACACTGCAGCCTGCCAGTTCTGGTTCTTTCTTCTTACAGTGGATGTTCCCGAACGTTACAGGATAACCATTATCTGCCAGTCTTTTTCGAATAAGCCCCTCTTCGTTCTCCAGTTGATATATAGTGCGTATCCTTCTGGCCCTGTGAAATAATGTTCTCACTAATCCCCGTTTACAAGCAGTAGGTTCGAATCCAGCGAATTACAAATATTGTCTGCTCAATTTTGGCCTATGATAAACAGAAGGTTACAATGTTCCATTCGTACAGCCAGTGATAAAGTTGTTTGAGAATGACAAAGAATCATTAATCTCTACCACATAAGATACAGTGAGGTTTGGGTGGATGGAGTTCAAATCTTGATGAAATGAAGTAAAAACACATTCATCCGTAAAAACCAAAATGTCATCCACTTAACGTTCGTGGAGCAAGATCTTAAGAATTCTTTCTTGAGGCTGCCTTCCAAGCATTCCCAAAAATACGTTCTCCAGTATGGGACCCAATGGGCTACCCATAGCCACACCGTCAATCTGTCTAAAATCCACATCCTAGAATTCGAACGGAATGTTTCTCGCACAAGCAAGAATGGGATCCTTAACAAAATCTAATGGAGTACACGACTTTTCATTCTGACTGGAAGTAAAATCGTCTTACGGGTCAACAGTCTCACTTAGTGGTACATGGGTAAATAAAGAGTCAACGTCGACGGGAGTGTATGTGGTTGGTTCGTTCAATTGTTGTTGCTGTGCAGGTTGTATAAAATTGGCTGGTTTTACGTTAGCAGGTGATGAGAGTAAATCGAAATGTTTACACTTGTCGAAATGTTTTCTCTTTTTGACTAAATGGTTATAGGGAACTCACTGTTTGACATTCTTCTTGTAGCCTGTCATTTTTCTCGTACTCTTTTTGTGTTGAAAGAGACATGTATAACAACAGCTGTCGGAACACGCGCAACTGCATTCATCCCATTCGCTACTGTTCGCAGGCATATCCAATAACTTTTATACTTCAGCTGAGTCGATTTCTTTATAGCACTACTAGCCAAGTCATGAGTTGCCCTCCGTGTTTTCTTCTCCAGCTCCACCCAGAGTGTAAGAACAAGGTGCGACATGATGGGTGCTGGTTAATATGCGTCATACTTGTCCAGACCATATAAATCGATGGGGTGAGGTCGTTTAACGTAAATGAGGTCTGTCTGTTCTCAACACGCGTCGCTGTACATCATTGACGTGCACACGGTGCTGTCATTACTAACGTGCAATGCACTGTAGTCAACGGTTATCAAAAACTGACAACCTACAAACATACTCAATGCGAAGCGGTCAGATGTCATAACCATTGAACAATACCACAAACATTATCACCGCACACATCCTGTTCTTTAATGAGATATGAATGTCAAGCCGGCACCAAGGGCGTTTCCGATTAGTATAGGTCAACATGATTTCGGCGATACTCAAGGGGATCTCCTTCACAACACTGCAGTCAGCTGTGGTATATCTTCCAACAAATTGTTCGATTAAATTCACACTGCCGCCACTCAACGTGAGTACAGCCGTAGACTCCTGTCCTCCTGGAAAACTTACTTTGTAATTAGACCACATAGAGCACTTGCCAAACGGTCTAAACAGTTTTGGATTGCCTGTGGATTGTCAGCATGCAAGACAATGTCATCGGCCGGGTCCATTTCTACGACTCCGTCCTGAATCTTCAGTGCTATTATTAGTGAAACCGTTCGGAAATATAGATGAGACGTAATCGGTTATAAAGTTGGAAGAGAGAAATATGGCAGCCTTGTCACACTCCCCAGCTGTGAGTCTTAACTCTATCCGAATTATGACTTTTAGAGTGAACCCAGACCTGTAGTTACTCCATTCATCAACAAACAATTCCAGTGAACTGCTGTTTCCACAGAAACCAAAACTGCTTTGGTGTCCAGAAACACATCTGTTGGCAACCTGCGAAACCGAACTCATTGGTAAACTAGCACACCCGACAGGGTAGCTTAGACTGACACTGAATATGCCTGCAGGAAGCCTTCTGTTCAGCCGGCCTCAGTTATTGTGGACCGTCTTATCAAGCTGTTAATCGTTCCTTGCATTCCCTCAGGACCCTTACGCTCGGACTAATGCCGGCTGACAACAAGCACCAGGAAACAAATACATCTGAAGCGTGAACCCCCAAACGCTTAAGTGGAGGTCACAGAACCTGGTTAATCAGAACGTGGAGTTGACTGTTGTATCCGGAAAGTATCGGAAGTTATTCCATCTTGACCATGCTGTCGGTGTCAAAAATTACCAGCAAGAGCACCTGACGTGCTTGGCGGAGCACTTCAAACCATAGTTTAATTGATCGTGTGCTTCAAGTACTCTGACTAGTGTGTTTATTTATGTTCTGTGATTTATGTCGGCAGACACCCTATAGAGCACAAGGATTCGAGTAGAAATGCACATTCTCAAGCGCCGCAGGGTGCTCAGTTCAGACGACTTTCCACCGTTCCTTTCTACGATAACAAAGTTCCTTTCATTGGAAAATTCTCTACTGGATATTTACACGTGGTCAGTTTGTTCAAAAACTTCATTATATTCGTAGAAGTACATATTGAAACTGTAGGGAGCGACGTAATGAGAGTGCGTCCGTGCCTCTTGAGCATACTTGTATGTGTCCCAGTACTTTATGATACTCATCTGCTTCATTTCGTCCAACGATTGCCCAATTTATTACTTGTCCAATGACCATTCTGGAATCTGCCTATGTGACTATTTTACACAGTATCCAAATTTCTCTCATCCGATTACGTGTAGGCTTCGTGGTGCATGTCGTAATCGCGGTTACCCGTCGCCGGATCAATCAAAACTGGAGTTCGGCCGACTGGAATGGACCAAACGCTCAGATGTGTTCGGCACGAACCGCTGTGATCGACGTGTGCGTTTGCGCACCGATTTCCATTTGCACCCCGATCTACTGCCGGTGTTAAAGGAAGTAAGCAAGGCGTACACTCGTTTCTTCTACTTCACTGAGTTGTTCTTTTTATACGGTGTTGATGGTTTGTTTTAACGGTGACTACCAACGTTTTCCGCACGTTGCTTGCTGTCGCATGACGTACCATACGAGTTTAGTAATATGTCTTGAACTTAGTCAGATGCAATGTAAAGCGGCGATCTTCGATTATCATTTGGGTGTTTGAAGTAGCGACTCTACGGAGCTCTACTGTGCTAATCAATATTACGTTGTGTACTGCTTCATTTTGATCTTAAAGTCTAGTAAGGAAGTAGGCATGATGCTTCACGAGATAAAGCAGCTATGGAGAAGAAACTGGTTAGCATTCAATGTATGACCAATTCCTTACCCATGCGTTACTGATCACGATTGTACACCATCCCTGACCTCAGATGTTGCGGATCCTTGAATCCTGGAAGCAATTTTCATCATCATCAGTTGTTTCATGCCTCCATGTCAAGCCACTATCTAGCCACTGCATTGCCTTCTCCGCTTGATTTCGGGATTCAGAAACAGAGCTATACGTGTTAGGCGATGAGACTGTGTTTGAAGAAGGTGTCCGTGCTATCGATATTGCTTACGATGAATCGTGTTACAGAAAATTTTAGATTGCTACCTATGGAGGTTCGCTATCTTAAAGCTGTGTTGTTCATCTAGTGAATCTACAGTATACAAGCATTTGTGTCCACGTGGTGTTTATCAAAAGCTGACAATCGGTGACTTTCTTCCGATCGCGTAGATCAGGTTTTGTAATCGCGTTACACGTGCGCAGAATACGTTTGCCGTTTTGTAGAATGACTGACGTCTGTATCGGCACAAGTAGGGCGGGTTGGAAACATCGTACTGATCTTTAAATTGTGATTAGTGGTCGTGTCATTCATATCTTCACTAGAGCATACAAACTTGCCGGTTGTTTCCATGATTACAGTGCCAGATTTATTCGAGTGTGTAGGTAGCAGTCACTGAAACCAACACACACATTAAAACGTCTTAAAGCAAAAGTTCAAAGACAATTGATTATTTAGCTAATTTCGTTAACTTATCATGTAGAGCAATGCTTTTTGTATTCGAATGTTCCAATTGGTTACTGTCTAGAATATCTCAAAATTTTCTCTCATTGTATTCGTTTTGTTAACCAGTATGCCAGAATGGGCGACAACAGAATTGTAGAGACGTGTGTTGCGCACATCTGGCTTTGGTTAGCTTGCTGTGTAGCTTTTTTGTGGAAACAATACCACACCTATCAAGAAAGTCATGAGACTGACTTTAGTTGGTTACCAACTATGAACGTATCGAGCCACAGGCAGCACCAACATGATGAGCAATGATGCGAACCAAAAATTGAGCTTGCATTTCCAGACTTACTAACGTACTATGAAGCAGTAGTGTGACATAGTTGAACGAAGGGAACGTTCGTGCATTCACACAAATGCCTCTGAGCATGTGACCGATCGTTGCCACTACATCTGTCAACCGGTGTTGTATATTGCTGCTTAGTGTGCGCCACGCCAAGTAACATGTCAAGTGTTTTATCAGAACGAGATGGACGTTTATTCACTAGTTTCAAGGACCTTAAACAGGCGTTTAAGCCAGAAGTGTTGACAACTTCTGTAAGATCAGCATCGTAAAAAACTCATTTACTGCTCTGCAAAATCTAGTTTTATTGAGTTCTCACCAAATCTAACAACTTTTGGAATGTATCAAACATCATGCTTCTCAAGGGTTTGGTGGTAGACTGCTGTATTCAGCGACAGAATCATTGTCAACATCATCGTTGATAGTAATATATCAGTGATTTGCACTGACGCCTAACTGCCGTACAACCATAAACAAAAAAGCAAGCCATAGCTAGAAAAAGAAAAAAATAAGGAAAGGATGAGGTTTAAATACGAAAAATGACTGTCTATACTCAAACATTTAAAATCAAGGTGCCTACACTTTGCAAACAAACAACCGAGCCATAAGAGAGGGAGAAAGAGAGAGATCATCAGCAAGCCAGTTCCTTTACAGCTTTCACTGCCTCGCACCATTAAGTGCACTCACTTCACAAACAGCTTGGCCAAACAACAACATCATTCACGCCACTGAGCCTGATTACCTGCCATTTCATCAAATATCTCCAGCCAACGACTCTGTGGGTCGCGAGGTCTCCAGGTCGCTAGACGAACCCGACCCACAGTGGCCGACTCCTTGGCGAGCGACTTCATTGATTTGAGTCGTCATTATCTGTTCACCTCGCACTTTATACCAGTTGGCCGCGTCATCGGCAGAGTGCTCGGCGTAACTGGCATCCCTAGTACACGGCCTAGCCATCTAAGTCTGTGTAAATTCAAAGACTGATCAAAAGGACTCGCTTGGTATTCATTACCAAATACCCGCTTCCTGATCTTTGTATTGCTCACCTGTTGGTGCCACCCGATGCGATCGATCGAACACAGTCATCGATGGTCAACTGTCTGAAAACACTTCACATATTCTACCGTAAACAATCAAGTTTCACAGCCGTAAAGTAACGGCCTTCATAGTCGCCTTATGTATGCGAACCTGAAGTTTCAGGGCGAAGTTTCTCTGTCATCAGAGGTGCCCGAGCGTGGCGAACACTGTCCTAGCCTTAGAGACACGAGCTTTCATTTCATTCCCTATACCTCCGCCGCTGATCATGCAACTCCCCAAGCACACAAACCAGTCAGCAACTCCCATAGCTTCTTTGTCCAACAATAAATCCACACAATCACGACTACTAGTCTTGCAGAAACACTTTACACTTTGAGGTCACAAAGCGCATTCCGAAATACTTAGCAGATCGCAAAATTGTGTCTTCGATTGTCTGTGCTGCTTAGAGATTGTTAAACAACACCACCTTGCCAGCATAATCAAGATTAATCAGTCTTACAGCAGGTGGGAGGTCCAAGCCGACATCTTGTGAGTGCTACAGAGAGTCCTCTATTATTTCGTCTGTCACAAAATCAAATAAAAATGATGAAAGTGGACGTCAGACAGTTCATTGCAGACTCTAACTTGAGCTGAGTTACGAGAATAAAGCGTTCATAGTATGTTCACATACTTGGTTGGTTCACTCCTGCGTTTAGGCGACTCTAAAAGGGTAGATCAACCCATCGAATCGAATGTACCGGCAGTTGTCGCTCGGTGGTACACATGAGGCTGCTCCGGAATTTGACGAAAAGTAAAACTGTGATCTATACATTGCTGTCCGGGGCGAAACCTTGCCTGTTCTTCCGTAATGTTTGACCCCCGAGCTATAGTGAGTCGACGAAGTATAATGAATGCCAGAACCTTAGTAATGACTGGGGTGAAGCTACTTCCCCTATGGCTTTCACAGCAACACTTTACTCTTTTCTTGACTATGGGAAGTATTATTGAGTGACCCTAGCACGGAAGAGTATTCTCCGTCATCCACCCAAGCTAGGAAAATTGGGTCAAGGCCTCTACTACGCCTCCTGCCTTCTTTGAAAAGTGTCGGTACGTGGTCATCTCGGCCGGCAGTCTCATTGCATTTGAGAGCCGAACTTCAATTGTTGATCCCAGTTTTGGTTAGTGGTTCTCGAGTGACCAAAGTACTACATTACATGTTCGAGCCGACAAGGCAATAGAAGCAGGAAGCCAGTTAAATTAACCCTCCAAATGTTCCACTCAGCGCCTTAAACTTCAGGGCTTAGTATAGATACGTGTGCGTCTACCTCACTGGTAACCTTACTGACGGGCGGATGCCCTGGAGCGGTAGTGCAGATAAATATGAAGAGTGCTAATGTTTCTTGTAGCAAAACGGTTTCTATTTCTCCAATCTTCCCCGTCAGCCAGGCCTCATGATCGGTAATTAGGTTGTGCTTCAGCTTCTTACGAATCTCTTCGATGCTTCTTGTATGAGTTGCTATGAGGAACTTTCCATCTGACATCTAACAACTGTGGGATTTCTCCGAGAACAGATGTTTGTTTAATCCACGAACCACCATGCCCCATGCCATAATATCTGCCTCATGAATGGTTGTGATATTTGAGTCCGGCATCTATAAGGATCCCCAGGGTTAGCGTTGCTAAGCTTGCATTCTGGATTAGCTTGGAGTTTATGGGTTACTAACGGCCTGGCTACTTTCTCAAAAGCCAACCATTGCTATCGGTCGTGCCCTAGTAAAATGCGTCTTTGATACCAAATTCATTGCAGCCATTTGGAGCAAAATCAGACGTAATGAGAAGATTTCTGAAGAGTTGGCCTTATTATAACCTGTCAAGCGGACGGCACAGGGTCTACTGCTAATAGAAATCCAATCCACTTATGCAGTTGCAACCGTCGTACTGAGGACTACTTAGTCCAGCTCGATCGGTGGTGGCGGCTCTGGTGTTGTCGCAAAGACCATGAGCATCACTTGGTGGAATAGTTGGAAAACATGGGACGAGCATTTTTATCTGAGAATTGCAGAAGGCTTTCTTCCCTGATCCGTGGTTACATTGGCCGTCGACTCACATAAGAAAAGGATGGTTTACTTATCACCAGCCAATCGCGCTGACTTGACAGGTGGGCTGAACATTTTGACGAACAAATCAACTGACTTTAACTAGACCATGTAGAAAGCGGGATCTGAATGGTCAATTATTGCGTTTCAGACGGTCGTCCGTTGGAAGCAGCAGTGGTCCTAGAGTTTAGGTTACTGAAGCGTAACCAGGCTCCTGGACCAGATCTTTTTTTCTGTCCTTCTCCTTTCAAGTATGGTTGAGAGAGGTTGATATCCGAACTGACAGAACTCCCTGAGACGATGTGAAAAAGTGAAGGCGTACGTTGTGATTGGTAGTTATTAACAATGATTCCCGTTTTCAAAAAGGGACCCGCAATCTGTGTGACAACTACAGAGGCATCCGTCTAGTGTCTGTTTTGTCCAAGTTACTCACTAGCCTTATGTTGCGTCGATCCACTAAGCCTAGGGATGTCACGTAGCTGAGGAACGGGCAGGATTCCAATCCGGTCGAGGGTGCGTTGATCACACTTCTTTTCTCTGACAGACCTTGAAGAATCGGCACTCTTATAGGCAACCGATGGTCGTGGTGTTTGCATACCTAAAAGATGCTTTCGATTCGGTTGCTTATAACGTTCTCTGGAACTGCCTTCTTCGCAAGAAAGTTCCAGGGAATACGTGAATCTGTTGAAGCCACTGTATGCTCACTCTGCAAACAGGGTGATGATTTATGGACAATTTTTTCGGGCTTTCATCACTTCTAGTGGTGTTTGTCATGGGTGTCTGATTTCTCCCATCCTGTTCAGTTGGTCCGGGAGGTGTACTTGAGGAATCCAGTGAACTTGATGTTGAATTTCTTTTTGGCCGTAGGTTGTAGGGCATGGAATATGCGGACGATATTGTCCTACTTAGTCCCTCTGCTGAACAAGGTGATTGGCCGGGTTAGTTTGTGTGGAATACACTTCGCACCGTCAAAGTGCAGAGTGCTTCCTCAAGACTGGAACATTCCCATTTCTGTGTTCTTAATTGCAGATCATGATTAGTTTCATATACTTGGGTAGCACTACCTCGTTAGTCTGTAATATTGCTGATGAGAGATCAGTTAGGGGTGCAAAGGGACAAGTTGGCTTTGCCGACCGACATCATCGATGTTATAACTGAATCCTACTGAACACGAACGCGAATAACTGCTACGAACAACGATGAACGAATAACGCGAATAGAAACCCCTTCCGGTTGGTCACCCCAGACCACGAACGATAAGAACCAATGAGAACACGGACAAAGTAGACTCCGGATAGCAGTGTATTTAGCCACCAGACGCTTTGCGAATTTACAT
>JTDE01001434.1:17865-68604 GCA_014338405.1 Paragonimus skrjabini miyazakii | reverse complement strand
TTACTTGAGGCTTAGAACTTTATACTTCCAAGTTTTTACTTTGTTGAAGCACACGTTAATTGGCATTATTTTTGTAGTTTGACTTTTTTGAGATTAGCATGTAGCGTTCGAAAATCTACGATTTATTCCAAAAGGCTGTATGGAACAAATGGCATAGTATCTTGGGTTGAACACGCGTGTATTTTTTTCATTCTCCTCTCTTTTTTCGGTATCATCGATCGAGTGGTATTTTACTATCTCATCTCTTACAGAAAGACATGGCTCTCATCTCCTTCCATTTGAAAGTACTAATCACCTTTCTGTTCGTGCTTCTGTTCTGTCTACTTGGTCTTGGCACATTGTTCACTGGGCGGCCATCGAGATGCTGTTGTCTTGGACGCAGACGACTTCCGTCTTCCTTCCTGTCTTCGTAAGTCTGGCTCATACTATCGAGAAAGTGTACATTGCAAATGTTGTGACGGAAATTCTGTATGCATCCCGCACCATTTGTATGTTATGCAGCCGATTATCCGTTGGTTATCTGGCTCTATCCCATGTTGACGACGAGCTCCGATTGTCTTCATCATTTGTACTTTCAACATTAATGTGGTAATCTGAGTGCGTGTGTGTGCATGCGATGTTACTGAACTGAACACTGAGCGCAGTAAAGTTTATGCTTGTGTGAAAGTTCGGGTCTCCATTTCATGCTGTTCGTTTGTAAAAATTCACTTCTTTGTTAGGATCTGCGACTAACAATTAGTAATTACGTTGTATACTCCTTAAGTTTTTATAAGGAGCCACTTCTATACACAATGAAATACTTTTCTAAATTCGTCGTTAAATGTTCACTTATCCGTCATGTGAAGCTGAACAATAATCCATCACGCAAGATACAACCAGCAAGGTCAGCTATGCGATGCCATGGAAGGGTGATCAATTCGTTCATTGTAACCTCGTCCCATCTAATGAATTACTGTTCAAATACATGTCTAACTGATTTGCTGAAGTGCTTTAGCGAACACTGCAAGATATGTTTCAAAAGTTCATTCATTTTGTGGTCGAAATTGTTATCTATGGTGATGGGGTAAGCAGCGCCAATACCGATTGCCGATCACGTGCTTCTATGGAGAGGCGCACTTTACTGTCGACCAATACACACTATCACCAGAAAGCAATGCCTTCTCGCTACGAGGATCAAATGTGTCGAATATTTTTTATACACATTCTTCGACCACTTTTTAACGGTACTTTGAATTGTAACTTTTTACTGGTCAGACTACTCGAACTTGAAAAATGTTCGTATATCCGAAATGTAGGTGGAACGCGTTTATTTTTCATGTCATTAAGATGATCGTGACAAAATCGTAGGACCACTTTGGTATGTGTTCTTCTTCTGTCCTATCTCAGCAACTAAGTATATGGTTTCGGCGTGCTCATGATAGCCTGATCAGGGAAGGTTACACTTAACTTAATCTATCATCACATTCGGACACCCTTGAACTCCTTCGTTGCACTGTGGATGCTAGAATCTTTGTTTATTCATCGGGACAGTTGATTGCCGGGATTCTGGATTGGACCTGTATGGGGATTGTGGACCGACCAGTTCAGTGTGTGCGTTTCAGGAAGAAAGCTATATTCTTATGGTGGGGAGCGTATGTACTGATTCTAGAAACTTACGTCGCCTCCGCGCTTCTGACGTGATAGAGTATGACAAACATCTTGACACAACTACTCAGGTACAATTACCAACTCATACACGTCCGTCGATGAAATGCGCTCCAAACAACCTCTAATCGCTTCCTATTTGTCTATTCACTGACACATTTTTGTCGAGTTGATTAAGGGATTGGCTACTCGCATCTGTACTAACTAATCCGGTCTGATCTAGGTACTGTGAATTGACTTAGCCTACCGCTCCTGGTTTCGGTGGCAAACCAAAGATTTTCCTGGAATACTGAAGCAGTTCAGTAACCAAACGCAAATGCATCATTATATGACGTCACGTACAAAACAAGTATGAACGTGAACGTTTTGAACGGGACCGTGCGCTTGAGTTGGTAACCCCACTCAATGGTTTAAATAAGCGCATAAAAATATGCAAGACAAGTGCAAGCGGAAGCATTGACATTTGGTTATGAACTTGATTTAGCGAAAATTGATTCGCCGGTGCGCTCGTTCAAGGGCGTTTTCAACATGAATCTGATTCGCTTCAGTGTAAGTGACGACCACCAGCACAAGCGACTCGTTGAGGTTAGGGTTAGAGGACGGCCGCTACATGCATAAAAGTCTAACCTACTAACTGGTCCTGTCTAGGACCGGTCCGTGCGTATCCAATTAATCGGCCATGCACTTTGGGTTCTGTCACTATGACTCAACGATTACAGTGGGCACATTACTCGCACATACAACTTATCGGAATGCGCTGGGCTGCCAAATCAATGCATTTCATTTCTTAAAACCTTAATGTTTGGTGATTTATCTGTTGGTAGATGCCGATCGTGTGTACGATAGGTCTGCAAATTTTCCCACTTCCCTTAGAGAATGGTAACTCATATCATGCTTACCATCCAGCACTTTCTCCAAGTGCGCCATCTTAACTCCTGTTTGTCTCTTCATTGACCTTTGAAGTGTCAGTGAATCCAACGTTTTTGAACCTTTCAGCTGATATGTGGTTGTGTCAAGTGAAGCCTAGTTACATCGCGCTTGATCTATACGCCGTGTGTGTTTCCAAAGGATAAAGGACTGGAGTGGTACTGCGTTTTTGTCGCGGTCATTTTTGCCGGTTTCTCCCTTAACTCATTGGAAGTAGGCTCACGTCAAATATCTTTATTACCACACTTGGTTAAACACAAAGTTTGGACACCCCATGACGTATTGTTGCAGTACGGTCCACAAAATATGGTGCGGTCTTGTGGTTTTATCACTGGGCCCTTTGTGTGGTTGTGCGGTTGCACCCACATACCAGTTGTATGCAGGAGCAAGAAGCACTCAACAGGTTATCATAGTTTGCGTTAAATAAGGCAGACATTACCGTATGGTCGGAGGCTGTTCCCTTCGTTAACAGACTGAATCAGATTACTGTGGCGTTTTGGCGGGCGCCATATGCCGATGTACGATTAGTTGTTTCCGAATAGGCCAAAGAAAATAGCAGACGTGATTGGACGCGAATCGTCACAATACATATCTGAAACGAAGTCAGACAGCCATATTAACATACCAAGACCTACGGTCTAGAAAATGCAGTTTTAACCCGGCTATCGGAATTTGACGAAATCGAGTTTCATACGTTTTCGACACAGATAATGATCTTGAGTTGTTACTGCAGCACTGTGTTTAGTACCTTATTTGTTGAGTATCATCATCAAACTCAATGATGGAACTGTTAACGTTCCTCTTTTCGATCAACTGTAGGGTTTCCCAGTGCTCATTGAAGTCTTGATAAGTGAGTTGTGTGTCTGGACCTTTTGGAGGTTTTACACTGTACATGTTGCTTACTGCAAGATGACGCATTGAGTCGCATATTGGTTAACTGTTATCAAATTATTCAAACCCATTCAGGTAGACGCGACTGGAACTCGAGATTACACGGTTGTTTATTTGCGTTTCTATAACTGACCTCTCTCGTTCTGAGCGTAACTAGTAACACAACTTTAACCTGGGATGCATTAGCTTTTGTTTCTTTCGATTCAATTGGTTCTGACATGGTGGATTGAATATTGTTATGGGGTGAGTGAAAAGCAATGGATCAGGTATTGGTACCATTTACCTTCTCATAGGCCACGATTTAAAATGTCCTCTACCACCAATTAATTTGCGGGGCCCTCTTAATAACTTCCGGAACTGTGCTTTCTCTTATTAACAAGCGTAATAACTTGCTTGATTGTGACGTTGATGTTATTTGACCGTATCATATAACTGACAACTGAAGCAAGCAGCCTGAGCTGGTCTTTTTAATACACTGGCCTCATCGGTTGTTTACTCATGCTTGTCGCGATACATTTGGTTCACTAATCCTAAAGATACACTTTGTACTAGGTTGTCTTAGTTTAGTATAAAGGCCTGATACTGTTGACGTAACTACTACCTGTGATAACATGCGTCAGATTTTCAGGTTTAGAACTCAAGAACTGCTGTAAGCAGCTAGTTGTATGCACATTGCTCGCCTCTTTGCTATAAAGCTGTTGATTTATGAGCTGAAAATGTCTCTGGATCAGTGTTCCACTTGGTGCAGCCACCAACTTCTGATTTTTTTTACTTTCAAAAATACTGTGCAACAAATTGACCGAATCTCAATAAATGTCGCTCTCTTTGAGTAGGATTTTTTAAAATAATAATTCACCTTTCACGCAATATTCTTCCCCCTATTTTATCGATAATCGTCTCGTTCCGTTTTGTCTTAAAAATAAATAGGAGTATCTGTGAACTGTAACCACCTTTCCGGATGAGCAACTGTGTGAACAATGTGTTATAACGGTCGGTCAAGAAGCTGTCGTTCTATTCTACATTCCGTTGAACTTCGAGTGAACCATAAACCTCTTGTTTGTTGTTCATTGGGTTGTTCCTGAAACCTCACGGAACTACTCATTCTGTCAGGTCACATCGTATTTTTCAAGTCTGTGATTTGCCTTATTCTTCCCTTCTTTCTTTTGAACGAACACATTCACTTTCTACCTGTTTTTTGGTCAATAAACCCATCTATTCTGTTTTTATTTTCTCCGTATGTTCTCATTCGTTTGATATTTGGTTGGTGTGTTGTTTGCGCGTTTTTCTTGAAGGGCTTGTCCGCGCATGGTGCCGGTGAATCACATACCTAGTTCTGATCCACATAGTTCCCACTTTCCCACCCCTCGAAAGAGCTTTTGGTGTCATTAGGATGTACAAAAAAGCAAACGAATTCAACCGAGATGGCTGTACTGCTAATCCCGCATCCTTGTTATGTAGCTTCACAATTGTGACAGTGTTCATATCTTCCAGTGTACGCTCTCATACTTGCATCGTACGATCGACCACTTTTTTGTATCCATTCGTAAGTTGGTTAGAAATCAAATGCCGCGGGGTTGAACCATCGACCCTCTTGTTATGAGTTGAGATTTCTGTCCAAATGGTCAACTAGACACGAAACTGTTGTGGGCATGTGTGTTTATGTGTGATTGACGGTGCGAATCAAATAATCCACAAATAGAGTACTGGCTTAACCTAATTTCTGACCGAGTTTGCCAGCTTTATCTTTTATCAAACCAACAATTTCGGGGATGATTTTGATCATGCAATTTCTCCTGTAGACATAACTGACCAAGTTATGTTTCTCTGGTTAACTGCAAACGAACCGACCAACTATTTCCCCGTTGGTCAACAGGATAAGTTTACATGCTCGTACTTCTTAGCTTGTAATTACACTTGTAGGGTGGCTAATGCTTGTAGAAATCCCATATCTCAATGCGCAGTTATGCTATGGTTGTTATTTATACATACAACCAAAAAGTCCTCCCTAATGGTTAAACCTCAGGAATGTATATAGCATGTAAATGCAGATTGGACTCCGCGGCACGATATCTATTTTAAATAGGCTTATTGTGTAATCCCATCACCAGCGCGTACTTATGGCATTGCTTACTATTCGTGTTCTGGGGTTTGCAATAAACGACGGCATTATGGATAATAATCACATTCTACGCCATTCACTTGATCTAAGTTGAGTCACTCGAGCGGATACTCTAATTATGAGTATTCGTGTTTTGCCGGGTAATCATGGTTATTGATTTGAACGTGTCACTTCGCTCCAGCTGCTAATATTTGAAGGTTAAGTAAATCTTGAGGACATTGATGATGGACAGGAAATCGGTGCATGATAACATCAAGCACGTTAAAAGTCATGGAGGTTTTATCGCGGATTGTTGCAAATAGATAAAAATAGAGCTAGCAACTAAGAGCCTTATATTTTCTTTATTTTGAACATTTTATCTGCAGAGTGTGATCCAAACCTCCTCGAATTGGTTGACTTTTTCAAAACATTTTCACCGTCTGGTGAACCAATATGAAAGTACCCTCGTAGCGGTTGATCATATTTGAGTTTGCGATCATCAATTGTAAATTGTGGTTTAGTTATCTCCAGAGGTCGCGGAAGAAGTGAAAAAGCCAGAAAGCATACAGGAATCAGCATTGGTCGGCTACACCACAAAGGCTTCCACTCACACATCTCTGAGTTTCATTTCTTTGGATTTCACAATAGATAAGTGGTGCGTGAGGAGAACCATAAGCGGTGCCATTCAAGCCACTTATGGTAAGGGTTATTTGCAGGCGTCCGTTGGCTCTGGTCGCTGTGATCTGCTAATACCAAACGGATGCTGTCAGTCGTGTGTAGTTTCGGTCATCGGGACAACGATACATATCGCTTCCAGAACAACTTATGCACTTCACATTTGCAGTTTACTTACATCCGTTCTCTGTTTGGCCTGTCAGAATGGCCGAAACCAAACTGCACCTGAACACAAGTGGCTTGTGCTGAACCACTTACTGTTCCATTCACATACCCCGTATCCAGTGTAAACCCGAGGCAATAGGACCGAGAGGCGTGTGAGCAGAGGCCTTCTTAAGCTAACCAGCCAATGTTTGTTAGCTTGATGACAGGCTAGTGTGAAACTAAAACCCTTACCTTTTGGAACTAAGTTATGGAGAGGATCCAGTGGTAACTTCTGGGCTATGAAAAAAATAGCTAAGACAGAACAGAAGAAGTTTCGTTACGAAAGTATGGCTTAACGCACACTATGTTGTATTACGAAGACAAACAAAAAATCAACTTTAGCCTAAGAAACCGGACAAAGCTTTTTACGTACAATGCACCAACAAAGCTGAAGAAAAAACAGCCGATCATTGTGACATTCAGGGTCATGTAACTACGACTTTTGCCTATGGAACGCTCGAATTCACGGCCGCTTGGCTACCTTTCGTTGACCCTTCGATTGTCCATCTGAATCGTTCTCTTCCAGGTGGTCCGGTTCAAAACTGTCCTCCTGTGCTGTAAGGAAGATTTCGCCTACCTACATTGAACTATCCGTACAGCAACTGGTCTGCAACCTGTTCGTCGGTCACCTGATGAACGTACTCCAGCTAGTGATGCTGGTCGAGCATCTGCATAAATGCAATCCCGTCTGGATATCGATTGTTTCAGTTACTGCTACCACGATTTGCTCTTTGGAATTTTGGTGTATAGCGTCATTGGCATTGGGTATGGAGACGTCTTCAAGTCGAACGGCGACTGCACACTGGAAGGTAGTCTGTCTTCAGTCACCCAATATCCAGCCCTTATCACTAGCCGGTTGATCTACAACAGACATGAATAAACGGCTTGGTTTTGACCAGCCTATCCTGCGTGCAGCGTTCATCCTCATTCGTTGCTCGATTGATACACCCTTCGAGAATGTCGTGCTATTGTACGATCACGTAATCAGACAAATGGCAACGACCGCCTTATGGGTGAGTTCAGGTAGTGATATAGCTCGCATCCAACCGGAATCGGTTGTTTGTGGAAGCCAGTTCGTGAATAGCACACAAGTAGAGCAGACCGTCAACGTTCTCATTGACCGCATTGATGCCGAGGACTCCCGGACAGACGCTGAGTCGCGCCCAACCTGCGTATTAAAGTCGCCCAGTATAAACAGCCGACCATCCACAGGTGTCGAACGGATTGTAGCGGACAGCGGATCGTGGAACTGATCCTTTGCATCATTTGTGTGACACACGGTTGGATGATTGTCACTAAACAGTGATGCGGAATTATCTCCACTGAGTTGCAGGCGCGTGGATATTGTTCAACAGCTGATCTCATGTGGTTCCCTATCATTAAAGAATTGATACGATCAACGATTGTGAAACAAACATCGTGTCCCTGAACTCTTCCAGCTAGATAACCGGTCCGGTAGAAAGTGTAACCAGTGCCCACTTCTTGGAGCTCATCTTGATCTGCAAGCCTTGCCTCACTCAAGGCAGCAACATCGATACTGTAATAACCCAGTTTCATAACTATCAGTACGGTGCGCACCTTCGGCCTTCCGTAGCCTCTGATTCAAATGTCCGACTACCTTGGTAGTGAGGATTATCCAACTAATGCTGTTGTCAATAGACCTTCTATAAACTACTTCAAGCTTCTGAGGAATATTGCAAACTGTTCAATCGGACAGTATAATACTCCGCGGCCAAGACGAACCGTTGGACGATCGGAATGCCATTTTTGAGAGTACCTTTCTTAACACCAGTGCTGCAGCTGCTCTGCTGTATACTCATAGGATCTTGTCTGACTGTCTAAGTCCTCTTACGCAGTCGGCTGTGTGTCACAACCTCATGGGTGTAACTACTTTTTGTCTATCTGCTCCTCTTTGGCCTACCAGACATGTTTGTTCCTGGATGTACCGAATTCCTGGTCAGTATAGCCATCCTGATCAAATCAGAGTACAAGTCGACTGGAGCGTGCGCACAGTCTGTTTTGGGTCACCACGAGCCGGTTAACACCAAGTTATTATGATCAGGTTAGTACATGATCTCAGCGGAAAGGTTATGTGACAGTTATGTGACGGCTCACAGGCTAACGAAATTCTAAGGTTAGTCCAGTCGTTAGCCTGAGTCTCTGAACTCAGCCAAACCGCTGTTTCATTCGACCGGTGCTCACCGGAGCAATTGATGCCCATCAACCAGGGAAAAATTACTCGACCAAACTAACTTCTGAAGGCAAGAAAACATTATTGACCGCATTACCTTTAAGAGGCTGTTCACAGTACAGGAAGAAGTGCATCACTTTTTTGTTTGGAAAAGAAGGCCTCAGTTAGTGCGTTTGCGTCAGTGTGGAATATCCTAATGACATATTGCTCGTAGTGCTGGAGTTAGTAAAAGTAGGTTTTTCTTATTTCGTTACGGAGCGCAGACATCGACGAACAGCGAGTGAGTGGAACCTTAAATGATTGCAGCTTGAGCAGCCAGTTATGAGGGCTTAGTGATGTCAATAATAGCCTATACATGTTGTTTTGCAATATACTTCTCCAGAGATTTATTCGTTTAATGAAACCAGTTGAAGAGAGTGATTATGATAGTTGTCTGTGATTGCAGCGATTAATCTTTCAAGTTCCGTGTGTATTGTTTACAATAGGTCAGCAGCCAGATTAACACACTGATCATTGTTTTCCATCTGGTGCACATCACAAGCCACGTTTTAGATAGTATTTGTTGGACAGATAAAAATAAGGCATATCTCTTTCAGGGAAGGGTAGTAATGAAACTATGATGGGGAATTCGTTATTGAAGATGATTCTTTGTGTATAGCATTTGTAGAGTCTGTTCATATCTGTGTACAGCTCCGTCTGTTTGTTCTGAGCTGGCACATCGACTTATTGCCGACCTCGACAAAGGTTTAATACAATCCGGTAGAAATCAGGAGGAAACATCTTAAAGAACAATTAGTGTTTGCAGATTTATTTAAGATGGATCTGTTCTTTGTTTGCATACGTATGTGTTTGGATTTTTCATTTGAAGGTTATTAAATCTGGATGAGTTTTAGAACCCCTCATACCGTGGTGGATTATCAAACCGGAGGTGCGAGTATTCCAACACTCGGTGGAATACCTCAGAGCGGCGAAACGACATGTATAGGTTATTATTGAAATTGCCAAGCCGTCGTAACTGGCTGCTTAAACTGCAATCATTTAAGACTTCATTCAATCGCTGTTCGTCGATGTCTGGCGTTCCGTAATGGAGTTAAAAAAAACTTACTTTTTGCTAACTTTAGCACTACGAGCAATATGTCATTAAGATATTCCACACTGATGCAAACGCACTAACTAAGGCCTTCTTTTCAGAAATAAACGGAAATTTACAGTCGGGTTGTCGGCTCATTAGTGTACCCGTCTATCGTGATTTTGTACACTGTGTACCGAGTTTGGAGTATCTACCGAATGTATACCAGTCAAAAATATTTGCATCTTAAACCAAAAACGTCTAGCTAATTTACATAATTAATCTCCAAAATTATATTGACAGTCATGAAGTGACTGATCCCATCCGCGATCCATATTTAGGAAAGTCAAAACAATTCTACATTTCGTTTTATGCTGTGAAGGTGATGATAAGTCGCAACCATTTTTGGCGAGCCGTTGACGTGCAGGACAGTGTCGAAATTGAATTTCTAAAGAGAAGCATCTTCATTTCAGACGTTCCTGTAGAAGCGGCCAACGTTAAATGATCATTGTTAAAGTAGATCGGTGTCTTCTGAACTGGGATCCGTTTGTTTTCTGCCGTAGCCTGGACAAACTGAACAACCTTTCTGGTCTCTTAAGCACATTGCAACGATATTTGAATATCACGGGAACTCAATCCACACTGCTCGTATGTGCACTATCTTCACAGAGCAACATAAGAAGGCGAGTGTGAATTTTACGATAGACCATCGAACACGACGTGTTGTGATGTGGGATTGATTTACCTGGACAGTTGGATCAAGATTCACTTGGCATCACCGTAATGGAGGACTCTATGTCGAGGACTAGCTGCCAAGCATTTGCAGTGTACTTCACATACGTCACAGATCTTGGCAGCTATCCTACGTTCTGGCATCGTGTGAAATGAATCAAATTATGCAGATTGGGCCGACCGTTTCACTCTGATCAACCTTTCTAACCAGTTTAGCTGACCGATCATCCATACATCCTGTCCGTGTTTCCTGTTTGGGATGTGAATTCGGGAGAGGGGAAAATCGTTTTGGCCTTATGTGTGCCCTGTCCGATGGGAAACGACTGCCCATTTATAGTCAGCTTACGCGATCATGTTTTCTACCATCGATTGCTGCCATCCAATTTCAATTCTCGGCGACACCACGGATGTACTTTGCGCCATTCTCTGTGATTTTACGATCGAATATAGTTTATCAGTCATGCATATGTACTTCACGATTTCTGTTATCTGGTGTTGCGTCATCGGCCCCCCTTGACCTTGCGTCGCTGTAAACGTGTGCTTGTGCAGTCAATCGGGTGAACCGAGTTAGAGTTTATTCTATCAGATGGCTATAGTAACATATAATATCGAATGACAACAAGAACTTGCACGTTTCGAATAAGTAAAACAATACATCGGGTTGCCATTTTCTCGACAGTTTTTCTGAACAGTGCTGAGAAAATGTATGTCGAATTATCTAGAACCCGGAAGGTTGTGGTAAAGTGATAAAACGGAAAAGAATAGTCACCACAGAAAACGATGCCTGATGTTTAGATCGGTTGATCAGATCGGAGTGGTTTATAACAGTTTTACCTTTGTCTCCAATTAATATCTTTCTGCGTCCAACCAAACGACTGTCGCAAGGATGCATGCGATCAGGCTGAGTGTTGTGTGTTCATGTAGTTTTTTCCCGTGCTGAAGGAAAAACAGACAACAATAGTTTTTATGTGCTACGCGATATGGCGCTTGGCTTCTTTGACAGGGGGACCTGGGTCGATGTCAAAATTTTTTCGAACGCTGCTTTGTCCATATCGATCACAGGTCTTAATCCTGTTGAACAGGCTTTGGGATCGGGCAGGTCGCACTGTTAACGTAGAACATAGCATTACATGCCTGTCCCAAGTGGAACATGTATTAATCCACTAGGTAAGTGAAGGTTGTTGTCACTGTCGGCCAAATATCGGACAGCGAGTGTGAATATAAATAGATGGAGATTTACCACTATGAACTTGTTAACTAAACCTATTCAGAGGAGCTTCATTTTCCGTCAGCCCGGATAGATTGTTCCCTAGATGCTAACTGGCTAGTGTAATGGTTACAACCTGTTATTCCCTCTTTAAATTAGACTCGTTGTGCTAGTGCTTATCATTCGCCGAAAGCAGTTCCAGTTTGTTGCTAACGTTTTATCTCTCTACCACCCTTGTTTGCCCTTCCGACTGTACATATTTGCAACTCTTTCGTGTTGATTGTGGTTAGATATCAGTTGTTTCGTTATTCAAAGCATCATTATCTTTGGATTTGTCCCAGATCGATCAATTCTAGAATGCAGCTCTCGATGGCACAAGTTGATCTTACTAAATTTATCTGCTTGTACTTTTTTCGAACATTTTCTGATTTGTAATTGATCGTTTTACGGTTTAGATAGCCAGTAGTTAGACTCTATTTGTGTATTTCACACGGAGCTCTAATCTTTAATCTTTTACTTAGCATACTGGCGTATTTGATACGGACCGCGTATTTTGAATGTTTTTCTTTCCGATATTAATCCAGCCTATCAAATGAGTACGTTAGCTGCATTGGGCAAATTGCGGGACGCGCAAGCAGCTGGTCACATTAACATCGGCGATGGTGAGTTTCCTTCTGCTTCCGTAAATTTCATGATCATGCTGTTTGTGTGATCTAAGTTACAGAGTTAACTACCATCATATTAAAATAAGCAATACAAGTATGATTCCGTCTAGAAATAGGTTGGCTTTTGTCATGCCATATGTTAAAATGCTGACTTTGTTACCACTTTGGAGTGTTGCATTCAGCGTCGCAATCAGTTATAGCCTGAGTTTCGGTGTTTGTTTGCACGGTCAAATCTCGGTATTTTCACGATCTCTCATTCCCCCCTGCAAGTCTTTCATTTGTAGCTCTACTACATAGCGCCGCGCCTTTTCTAACAAAATCCACCCAGAAACAGTAATGTGCACAAGTCAAGCACATTTAATACATTGTCAGACAATATGGTCAATTGTAGAGTTTTCCGTAATAGTTTGCGGACATTTTGTCATTCCTTCTAAGTATCGACGATGTTTTCTTTATTCCGAATCAAGTTGTAGGTCTGCTTTCTACCGAAGTCATACTTGCTTGGCAGTTGATACTGACTGACTCTGCCATCACTCCTTGTTAGCAATTTCATTTTAACGGAATTTGTCAATTCCCTAAGTTTTTTACGACTAGGCCTATCGGTTGGTGATGCATTGAGTGCCACTGGAATACTGCGTTGTTTATCAAACAGATCAATCGTAATGGACAGGCCAGCTAATCACACATGTTATGGTGTCAGTCTATTGTATCAGACCATAAATGAACTAAGTGGTTTGTTCATCATTCGCTGTTGGTTTGTTTGCTGGGCTGTTACTTTAAAAGTGTCGACGTCTCATTGGGACTAGCGGTGAACACTAATTTAGTTTGCTTACGGTTTGACGCTTCAGTTTTTGCGTAACACTGACCTGTGCGATCGGTCCATTCATACCGTTTGTGAGTGGCATTGGTGCAACAAAAGCTTCTCTAGCGTGATCTGTTATTAGTGGGCCATCTGACACACATACACGCATGCATAAATAATACAAAAGTATGAAAACAGACTGAATGCAGATTTTCTGCCTACGTTTGCTTTACTAGCGACTAATTTCTACGTAATTGCAGATCGATAAAGTTACGTACCTTCTCAAACGGACAGGTTGTAGCAAGATTAGTATAGTTAAGATATCTGTCAGTCATTCTGTGATCTTTATTTGCTTGAATATTTTTGGCATTTAAGAACTTCTGTTATCTTACCGAAATTGTACACCAGTGCACGTTAGAAGTTTTCTTTGTTTATTTTAGTGGGATTCGGTGGACAACCCATTTGGTTATTTAATCAGATGCGATCCCACACCACTGTTTGTATGGTGTCACTTGTTGCTTTGTTTAAAATTATTGATGTGGGGCTAGCCGCCTAACTGGTCTCTTTTTCTCTGGATTGCACACATCCATCACGATACCAGTTTGCCTTTCAACTGTTGATAAGCTTGCTAGATACAGTGGACCAGTGCACAAACCTGGTGGAACCATTTGAGTCCTACATCGGACAAGTCAGGTTCAATTTAGGCCTCTTTTTACTATTTCGTCAGTTGCACATGCGAATCGATATATAGCACGAATGTGGTCTTTCATTTTGTCAAGTTTGCGAATGTTAAATTGAATTGGTTCATCGTCTCATTCGTTCTTTTTGTTTATCTCTGAGACGATTAGCTCTATTGCTTCGGTCTAAGATACGCATTATATTAGTCCTTTTCTCAATTTAGATGCCATACTCCCAGTATAAGAAATACCTTCCAGGGAATGAAAAATTGTTCCTTTGGTGAGCAGGTTACTTCTCCAGTATCCTCATGAGACCCGGTCGAAGTGATTGTTGCAGTTATCAAGACAAAGTTGTTTTGATAGAACTGTTCAAGTGGAATTACACTCATGGTTTATGCTCTAGCTTTGCCAACTGCTATTAATGTCCTAATGAGTATATCGGGTAACTCTTGTCTGCAGTTTGTTGAGACCATTACACAGTTTCCATACAATACTGAAGAATCACTCGCAAAAGTGATAATATTGTATGTATGCAATTCTGATTAGACGATAGAAAACAGACCAAATTTGCTGGTTTTACCTTATCTAACATTTGCTACTGTACGGTGATATGATTGAACGCGTTATTTTCCTTTTTGTTCCATATTATTATCCGCTAATCCTATTTGTGATTAGCACCAGCCACTAAGCCAGTATTTTGAAATGTGACCGAAACTAGTTAAGCACTCACTGATAGAATCCGAATTGATCGTCATGCCAATGCCGTTCATAATGATCACAGACCAACAGACAAACAATCTAGCAAGGAAGATAGTTGTGCATGAACTATTATCACGTGTTGCGTACCACACCTCTGAATACAACCTCCGTCTCACTCTTCTGACCTTACGTTACAGTTTAATGGTATAAAAAATCGACGTTTACGCTCGCTTATTTTATTTTTGAATTAAAAGATTGACTATTTTCGCGCTGAAAGTCATCGCTCGCATGTCCCAGTTATCAACTGATGAATATTTGTTCGGTCTGCATTCACATATATATATATATATATATATATGAGGGTAATATTTGTTTCGTTCAAGGAATGAGGTTTTCTCCTCATGCCAACGGAACATGCTGTGTGCTCGCATAGGATTTTAGCTTACTAGAGCGATATGTAAGATTCTTGATTGATAGCCTTATGTACCCTAGAAAACTCCTTTTTCCATTAGAGCGTGAACTAGTCGAGTTTTTAATCCGAAAATACTGTCTTTCTGCTAGTTCTTTGTGAACCAAACACAATTCATATTCATGTATTTTTCTGGAAGGTTGTTTGCTTTAAGAGAGATACTGAATGCTAAAATTTCCATCACTTGAAAATGTGTCTTGGACATGAGCGTTTCTTTTTTGAGGAAACGTTGTATGTGACGGATTACATTAAGTACGAAAATGATGTATACGACAGTCTGTTGTTGAGTCGTTTTGCCTGTCTGATTGATCCGTTCACTCTGGATTGCGTATTTATGGACGGATTAGGCGTTTAAAATATCACTCATCTAGCTTAGACTCATTTTTTGTTACTATCCTCTGTGAACCTCATACCATACATGCCTGATTGACCGTTTTTTTCATTTTCTTTCCAACTCATCATACTAGGTGAACGTCAACCACTGGAACAAGTCAGTCAGGCAGCCGAAATCGAGGCTCTTAAGCAGTTGGAATTACGTAAGAAGGTACATCTCAAATATTTACTGTCAAAGAGCTTAAATTTGTTTATTTGATGGATCTACCATTGATCTCGGACTAACAAGCGTCTAATCGAATTGTTTGTCATGTGATTTTATTCTTGTTTCCAGGTGCGATGAATATAGTAAAAAGTTAAGCATATATTCTAAACTAACCACATTTTGACTGTTGGTTTAAATGCGTTTGCTGATCCGTCGTGTTGTTGGTTTCATAATTAAACTGATTTCCATTCTGTTTTGATTCCATTATATCTTTTATAAGGCAGTTGGGTGATGAAATTAAACTCACTTCAAAGACACACGCGTCGGAGTTTAGCTCTCTCTTCGGACAAGAGTAGACGCTACTAACGACCAAACATCGAATCTGTTGTTTATTTTCGAAATAACCCTAGTAAACAAGTCAGTCTGGAAGTGAAATCTGTGAACTAGTGTGCGAGTGTTTACTTCTAACTAGAGGTATTTATTGGTTCCATGTTTCGGAATTGCGACCTTAAGGGTGCATCAAAACTTTCAACTATATGGTCTGATTCATAGTGCAATAAAATTGCTCATAATTGTCAGTTATATAAAGTTTAAGTACCATTCGAAGCTGGTTTATACTTTATGGTTGTTCTTCCTCATTGCTCAACTGGGGTTTCGCTCAGTGACACTGAACGATTCATCATACTCTCTGGAGATCGAGTACAGCAATCGCATCCATATTAAGATCCTCTTTTGCGTTTATGTCGCATGGAGGTGCCATATGCTTATTAAATTCGTCGTTTCACACGAGGGGGTTTCTTGTTATGGTACATTGGATAAGGGAACATCTAGTGGTTCACATGTGAACTGCAAAGATTAGTAGTCAACCCTGTTGTCATTAGTGTGACTACCTGTTTAACGAATGAATCGGAATAGACTTAATCCTTATACACTCTAACTGTGACCTCTGTTTAACTTTTTCCATTCATTAATTGCTAGTCTTGTTTTATCTGCTACATGTACCTATAGGCTCGACAGATTCAAGTGTCAACAGAAGATTCCGAGGTGAAAGCTTATCTGAGGCAACTTCGAGAACCAATATGTACGTCTGATTTGCAGATCATCATTTCCTGTCCTTTTATTGTCATTGCTATTCATTTTGTTGGACGACGACTCGTGTGATTGTTCAACTTGACGCTGTTCACGTTTATCAAAGACATTACACAGACCAATGTTTTTGTATTGTGTCATTTCTCCGTTTCTTGGTTACTTTGTCTTAGATAATTTCGTTTCATTTTTCCCAGTTTATGCCCTACTTGTCACGTATATGTACGCGAAGTTGTCGCGACTGAACGGTAGTTTGTTTTCTCAACCGTAAACAAAAGACTGTTCTCAGGTGACCTCCTAATATCCCTATTTTGTTGTCAGTTTCATAGGTGACTCATCTTGTCCAGTCTCCTTTTGTCCCAGCACCTCTAGTCTTTTTCGGAAGTTAATTCGAGTATTCAGGTTGTTGAATGCATGGTTTTGAGTACATCCTGTTAGTGTGTCGTGACTGCCAAGTATGACATTGGATCAGCAGATTTCCAAATGAGACCAGTCACAGTATGGTCATCCACAACCCCAGCCCTTTTCCTGCGTTCTGACAAGTGTTTCTCCGATTTCCGCAATGTGATCAGGTTAAGTTGGTATTGTCCATATGTATTTGAGGTTGAAAATTACATTCAAATCTTGTGGATGCAAAGTTTTCCCTTAAGTATGGTTGGCAATCTCCTGGCTACTCAAACCCAGTGATTTGGAGCAGTCATGGCAATCGACCACGAACCCTGGTATATGTGGTTGATAGTCGGGCCTCGTCGCTGCTACACCATCGCGATGTAATGTTATGTTCAGAGGACTACTGGCTCCGAGCAGTGGTTTACTGCGAAAACTGACGTATACATACATCACCATTGACAGGAGCACTCAATTTTATGGACTGATTGTCTTCGTTATCATCTGGTTTATCAGTATTCGATTGAACTGTTGTTAGACAATTGTCCCCGATTTGCATCTGTGGGTTTCCGTACTCAGGAGTAGTGTGAGGTTTTCTCTGTTTCGCGCAAATCAAAAGAATTTTCGTCATTGTTAGTGTTCACTGTACACGCCACTCGCCGATGTCAAAAATAGTCCTATACGCTGGGAACCAAATTACATTGAGTGTGAATCCGAACGTGAATCGCTCCGACCGTGTCTGTCTGAATTTTGGCATGCTAGTCATAACTATTTTATTTAGTAACAAACAGTATCATGTCTTATATGTAACCTATTTACACATGAGACTCCCGTTTCGATTTACAATGTACGTGTTCCCCGGTTGGTTCAGGTCTTTTCGGGGAAGATGGCGCCGATCGACGTGAGCGGTTACGAATGATCCTGGCTGTTAGTGGTGGCCCGGCTCAACGACCCATTCTGCCTACATTCACTTCCACAAATGCGGCATCTGCTGAAGCGTCTAGTGATCAGACCGCTTTGGAGTCACATACCGCGAAAGACGTGTGTTCAAGTGAAGTTTCTTTGTGTGATATGTAGTTTTTCGTCTTCTTTCACTTCAATCTGACATACATGGATAATTTTGTTTGGTTCAGAAAAAGAGATCAGTGATGTGAACCAGAAAGTAGGCTAAGATCCACTAAAGAAACAAATTTTGTAACGTTGTACCGAATGGCTACTCCACAAAGCGACTAAGCCCTTTGTAGGAAGAATCACATCGCTTTCACTTGTGCCGTTTACTAACGTTTACTCGTATGTGCAGTCTTCCTCATGCATTACTGTGATGTGCAATTAGGAGGAGGCATGTCCACGCTGTTATTTAGATTTTGATGTAAATTTACATCACGACCAAAGAGGAACTTTAGAATTCTCCTAATTGCGTGTCCGGGAATGTATTAGTCAGGGTTGTCGGTTCAACCGATTTGTATAGGGTTTGTTTTCCACGGATAGTGTAAAACGTCATCTCCAAACTTGCGCCGACGGGTCGCGTCGATATTAGTTACGAACTATCGCTAAAAACATGTTTGTCTTATTCGTCTGAGACTATTGTGGCGATAGCCAGTGCAAAATAGCAACGTGAAGTCGTTTGTATCCGTCCAAATGAACGAGTGTGAACAAATCACACATCTTTTAATGAGCACACTCTCGGGTTCCATGAAGTGGTTAATCTTTGATCCCCTCTGAAAGCAAATTTAATTGGTGTTTGTCAGTTGGGCCCATTTTTTATTTACCGCGCCGGAGCTCGGAACATGCGTGGACTACGAGGCAGGTGATGGCGGATTCGAACTTCAGACACTATTACGGGTCCTGATTTTATTTAAATCATCTGATGACATGTAGCTAATATATAACCTAGTGTGTCTTACGGATACAAGCACTTTGTGGTGCTAAATGTGACGCTTAATGTTGATTTAACTCGTATAGTGCTATTGCACTTGTGTAGCATCTGTCCGTTCTAAAGTTAAATGAAATCTGCGAAAAACGTAAAGATTGTTTATTTTCTCCCTTCATTTTTTTTGGTCCCAACTTAAGCTTTAACTGTCCAATCCTCGTCAACTGATGGTGAACTATTTATGATCGACTGTTGAATGTGTAACAACTAACAATATTGTGGTTCCTTTATGGATCTCTGCTTAATTTATGTCTTTCTGTTTTTATTCTGTGAGCCTACTTTCTACTACACTTGATCACGATAGAAATCCGATATGCCACTTCATGTAGTCATGCAACTCATTGGACGCAGGTAGTGATTGTGATCGATTAGTGATGCTTTCCCATAAAATTTCCAATATGTGCCGCTTACACTATCTTGATAGGTACTTGAAGTTTGCGATTAAAGTTACCGGAAAGACTAACACCCAGGTTGTCGTATTTTGAGCAAAATACCCCGCTCTAGACATTTAAGCCCATCCTTGAAGTTGATTGATCAGCACATATATGAACCGTGATAACGATTCTCATCCGGTCTTTTTTTTTATCAACAAGACCACTCGATATGAGAAAAAGCGAAAAACGCACGGAAACGTTCATGGTAATCTCTTAAGGACAGAATGGATTTGTGATTATTCTGATCACGTCACTTATTTAGAGGGGCGATAGATACACACAGTATGATTGTGAAGTCAGACAGCTCAGTATCCTGTACCATGTTTGTTGGCTAGTTTGAAGACCCACTGGACTTAAACCACCTCTACGAACTGCTGTTAACAGAACATCTTTGTTGCTTAACTAAATGTTTAGTTCGACTACACCCCAGTATTGTGCTTATAGCTAAATCATTCACAAGCACCTGCATCTACAATCTCTGTCTGTCTACTGATTCATTTGTTTCTAGCTGAACACCATTCACACTCGATCGTGGCCCTCGTATCCAGATAAGCCTTTGACTTGCCTATCTCAAAAGGAGGCGCTAGACTCCAGTTACACTATTGTTAGAACCCATTAGTATTACATGTCGTCATCCGGATCTCTATTAACGATTCAAACCATGCTCATTTGGTTCGGTGAAGATTAATTTCCATCTAACTCAGAAGTGATGATCACAAGATTGTCGATTGGGTAAAACAAAACGATTCTGTTTATTCTCCTTTCGAAATGTACGTGCAAATTGATTATTATTCACACAGGGTGGTTGAGCGAGATTACTGGTGTTGTGGTTAATATACCAGTCTCACAAGAACGAGAACTGGCTTGCAAATTCCGATCCGGATGAGCTTATTTACTACCGATGAGTTCCCATAAGAGCAAGACTCGAGTCTAGTCTGGCTGAATGCACAGACTGCGATCAATTGTGGGTAGTGTTCAGTTTGGAATAAACAAAATCTCCGAACTTTTACTTATGATTCATTTGTTCTCATCACATATCATTACTCGATGTTTGTCCCAACAAATCTGAACGCAACCTTGTCCGACTGAACAAAGAAGTAGCATCAGCAATCAACAGTTACTGTGACCTGTTTACATGGTTGATTCTACATTCCTAATCGTTTTTGTCCAATCTATAGACTGAAGGTCATCCAATCGGGTAACAGTGACGTGTGTTATGGCTAAAGCAAAGGTCAACGTTGGTCATTTGCATAAGTTTTGTGTTCTAAAATGTCAACCACCCTCACAAATCAGTATCTGAACATGGAACAGCTACCACGATCTATTTACAACTGAATCGATTGTGTCTATTATCACGGCTCTGAATCTCCTGGAACCTAAAGAAGCCGCCTGGCCGTAGACAAACTGCTTGCAAGGTGTTGAAGATATTGGACTGCCTATTTTGCTTACCAAACACACATTTCTGACCACAGTGTTTTCTCACATGGATTTCAGGATAATGTTGTCTGGTATCATGAAGGTCCAGCCAGCTTGGCCGAGGCACGAATGTGGATAGCCGAGTTCTCTTTAATGCGCGCCAAGGTCCGTTTGGAGCGAACCAGAAAATATTACGAGAGTATTCCAGCGCCGCTCAGGAAGGCACGATTACAGGAATATCATAAAACACTCCGGGTAGGTTTTTACAGAGCATAATTGGTTTCAAATATGTTTTCGTTTGCCATCAACAACATATTTTTGTATACACTCATTGTTGTGTCGTTTCAAGGCTACGAGAATATTTTTCATACTATCGTTCTTTGTAGATTAATTTTCTCTCTCAGAAGAACAGGTGCATTTGAACGATTGTCGGTTGGGTTCGAGCCTTAGGTTCTACCTCTTATGCATTCTGTCTACTTTCATAGCATTCAGTGTATGTTCTTTTCGTCAAGCAATTAACGTAGCGCTTGACTAAGCACTAGTCCAAATACTCATTCCCATTGAAAGAACCGTTGCACTAAACCGATTTCCAGCTTTTACTAGTTATCTTTGAATTTAGTCGATGCGTTCAACATCGTGTTCTACATCGTATATTGCCATGTTTCTTAATAACCTTTGAAACACATAAGCTCATGTTTTTGTTTTGTTAGGTAGTTTATAATGACATTGTAGTTAAACTGGTAGTTCAGCCTCTGCAGCAAAAAGCTGCAGTGGTATGCGTCCACCTCGGTGTATGCATTCACCATGAATGTAACCGCATCCTACCATGTCTGGGTTTTTTAATACCTCACTTGTACATGCGTGGTTAAAGTGTAGTAAATAGTAATATGTACAATATTGTACGAACGAATTTGTCGTTTCCTTCTGTCGTATCCTGATTAAACCACTCAGCGTTTGCTTACAGAACTAGATGCTTAAACGCCAAGGTTTAGTTTGGGGTTTAGTCTGAGTTCTAGGATTTTCTATTCGTCAACCTCGAGGACCATAGTTTTCCCGACGAAATTGTTTGACTCTTCCATTCGTTGTATGTTTTTACTTGTCAACAAGTAATCGTATTAATCATATGCTGCGTAGTCTACTGCAAATATAGTGGGCGAACAGCTGAGTTAATTAGTGGGATACTGCGGAGTAGCGATTGGTGAAACTTTAAAAACTAGAGGTAAAGATCTTAGGCGGATTGGAACCGTTTAACAGTGAAAGAACTAACGTAGAGTGCCGCTGTAACGGAGAAATTATCTGGTTCAGACGTGTCTCCTCAACATAGAGTAGTGAGCTTTTGTGTCCGGTATAACGAGCGTCTTTACCACAAGTCAAATGATGACGGTCAGCTTTGTCTTCCCTACGAGTTTGTGTTCACAACAACAGACGGTACGTGGTGGATCGCAGCTCAATCAATCTCACGCCTTCAACAGACATGCCATCGGATACCAATGCATCGCTTATCTTCACAGCTTTGAATCCCTCCAGGCTTGTTGACCTAAGTTCATCGTGTGTATCACTCACTCACTCACTACGTGTAACCCTACGGAGTACGCCACGTTATGGCAGTAAAACCTGTATGAATGCAGGAAAAACTCGCCTGCCTGGATCGTAGAGTAGATGTGATCTCACTATCCACTCGTTTTGTTCGGTGTGATGTGACTATATCCAGTTGAGCGACGTTCCCTAAGGTTTACGAATGACTTAATCGAGCAGAACTGAGGTGGTGTTAACCGCGATCAATATTCGGAATGCTTGCCGGATGTATGTCGTTCAGCCACGTTCGTTTAGGGGATCGGTGTTATTGCTGGTTGGAGGCCACACTGAGAAGTGTAAAAGGCAGTTGTAGAAGAAATATTTGTACAACGACTTCATATCGAATAAAGGTCAGCGGGTCACATGACCTCAGTTACTGACGGTAATGGTGCCTGTGAGTCTACCTCTGTTCCATTTAGTCAGTTGTTTAAGTGCGATCGGTGCTACTTACAGTTCCGGTTCATTTTATTTCACACGCTAAAACTACATTAATTGTGAATTTTGTATTACGTTTTTATTGTAGCTGCTCGACCGAGGCGTCGACGGCCAACCTTCTTTCTGTGTCACATTCTATCGCACCAAATCAATCAGTTTCAGTTTTCCATCTTGGTGACTCGAATCTCGTTTTCGGACGCATCCTAGAGACTTACCTCATTTGTCGCTCAGAACGGAAGTCATAGCCAGAGGGTTGGTGTGCCAAACATCAAGGTAATATCCTTACCTTTCGGACACAAATCTTTATTTGCCCTCCAAACGCTGTATAAGGTTGTCACCCTTGGGGGGTTCGAACAGTTATACAAGTAGCTCTTACAGGTACTCAGGAGACCCTCCCCATCAATCTGTTGTCTTACTGGAAGACGGTTTCAAGGTCCGGGCGCAGCACCACAGCTTCAGTCTCTATCATTCGCTGCATCACGCGCGTACAGGGTGCGTTTGTCTGGAGACCCTACGGCTTATGCCACTCGCCCAGCCGGCTTTGGAATTGCTCTAAGCGCGTACGTAGTGAAGGCGCTATTTAACAGGATACCCGTTGATAGCCGTCTTTGGACTATCAAATTCGGAGCTACGGTTAGAACATTGTGAATCGCCTATCCCATACGCTGGTTGTTTGTTATGGCATATACCCTCACTGACCGTAGTCAAGACGCAGCCAGAGATGATTTTTATCACTGGCTCACTAACCTTCTGCACACCCCGCGACACACGGACATTGTAATACTGGTTTGAGACTCGAATGTTCAAGTAGGCAGGCTAAGCACAGATGACCGTGCCTTAGGTGGCCCACACGTACGGTATTGGTCGAACGGACAACGGTGAACGTTCGCTGCAGCTCTGTGCTGCTAACGGTCTGTTTCTGACATGTGCTACTTTTCGACGTTCTAGACGTTAGTGTGCCATCTGGCGACCTAAATGGCCAAATCAGTTATGGACACAGATTGTCAGACTCTTTCGAACTCTGAGCATAATAATACCGTCTCACAAGCTTCGTTGGGATGGCCACGTCTTAGGAATGCTAAACGACCCCCTATTACATCATGCTTTGTTTGCAATGGGTGGGCTAAATTAGAAGCAGTAGTCTATTGGTTAACATTCGACTTGGGTTCAGGGTGTGAATTTGCTGACACTGAAGCTTGCTACAGTAAGGCGTTCCCGACTTGGCTGGAATTCAAAGGACAATGAACACTTTTGGTGTAGGACGTTGTCTGATATGGCGAAGAATAGAAATCAATGATGTCCCTGGTATGAATGTTTATATGCATCAGTCGTTTCTTTCCCCCCCCTCTGCGTTCTTCCCTCCCTTCATCTCATACAATCCTTTTCCTCCTGTTTGTATATTGTGGCACGTTTTTTCACTTAATGTGATATATACACTTATATATATCGAAGAGCCCACATGAGATTATATATATATATATATATATATATATATAACCTTCTTCGAGAGAGATTAGGTACCAACCTGCTGTAGGGGGCAATTAAGTGATGGCTACCATCCACCAGCTACCATTGCTACCGTGACACTGACTAATCAGAATGTGACTGCAATGCGAATTGAAAACCGTTGAATGCTTCCTTTTCGTGTTACGCCCGATCTATAGTCAGCTTACTGGAGCATCGTTATTTTGTAAACCTATGTGATATCTTCTTGCAAATCCCTCTGACATTGGAATCTCGTGTGCGTACACCTAATATGATCAGTCTACAAGTAAAAGTCAGTTATGTAACTGTTAATATCATCTGTAACATTTCTATAAAAAGGAATGATTTTTCCTGGACTACCCGTTTAGACCACGAACTTGAGGTCTTACTATCGTGATTTGTTGCGGTGCGGTGGGGGTTAGTAGCATATCAACACTGTTTTTTTAACTGTTTCGTGAACGGGGTCCGGTCTGTATCAGCATTCGACAAAAAGCTTCGCGTTGATTTACGTCGTTCAACCATGGCTTCTGCAACCGAAGTTTGAGGTATGATCGACAGCCATGTTTCCAGAGGATACTGTGTATGCTACGCTTGGATATTTCACATTCTCGGGTCAATTGTGGAACACTATTGCATATCTTTCGTAAAAAATCAGACATTGATCTTATCGATAACACTGTACAGTCTGCTACACCCCAGTGCATCGTGAACACTAGTGTAGCATAATTACTTTCATTTGACTTATAAGAAGTGTGGTATATTTTGTAATTAAGATGAAACCCGGTTGCGAAACATCTGGGCTCCGGCTGGATTCGAACCAACGACGGAAACAGCATGCTCAAACGAAGCAAACGCTCTACTAGCTGAGCCACGAGGCCACGCCAGGGGTTCAGAACTCTCATATTTGAACTCAATTACCTGCCCAATCTACTGTGTCCTATGATATCCACTAAATGATACAGCGTGTTGAGTGCCGCAATAGCATTTCTCAAACAGTTCACTCTGGAATCCTTCAACCTTACTACTGGGCGTTGACACTGTATTACTTATAAGTAATGTAGTAGACTTCATTTAGGCGTGCTGTTTCTATCTCTGGTTTGAATCCAGCCGTAGCTCAAGTGTTTTGCGATTGGGTCCTATCTAACCTATGTTTAGTGACAAATTGTTCAGCCGATTTCAGCGTGTATTTTCAAGTGACTGATCACATATTCAACTCCATAATTCTGTACTTGGAAGTGGTCTGGTCGACGTACCTTGCGCTTTTGAAATCACTAGTGACCAACTCATCATATAATTCCATTCGTTGTTATGTTCTCACTCTTTCTGTTTCCGACTGACCTATCATTATTGCTTGACTGATTTTGTTAGTTTCCATCACGGTTGCCAGACCGGTTTTAGTCGCTCAATGAGACCGTCAAAACTTAATGACTAATTAGCTAGAGCTCGCGATGACAGTTGTTCTACCAAGACGTTATCGATCGCAACCTGGTTAATAACTGGACCTTTGAGCACAGCGGTTGGCTTAGCCATTTGCACAAGTTGAAATTATACATACCTACCCCACCTCCATTGATTCACGTATCAACTCGTTCGCGTGACATGTAGTTGTTCATTGTACCAGTTTGCCGTGTTTATAAATTGGATGAAGGGAATTCAATGTTTCAGGTATCTACTTATTGTTGGGTATTTTCTAAATTTAATTTTTGTATATATCTGTTACATGTGTATCCTGAGACTGAATTCTATGACCATCCCTCTTTTTACACTACCTTCTCTATTAAACAGTCGATAGCTGTCATTTTTGGGAACGAAGGAACGAATCGTAATGAAAAGCAGTAAACTGAGTGGTTTGAATTGTATTCATAGAAAACGATCTATACACGAAAATAGAAAAATAACTACTAAAATGTGGACATTCTTGATCAGTACGCACCATTAAGCCGTTTCAAAGTTACCCGATTACATACATATCAGGTTTCCTAATAACCGGATACATTGCAGTTGCCGGACTGGTTTAACAGTGGTTCGGTGTGGGCGTGACCATATCCAGTGTAACGAGAAGCATTTGTTCTGTCCGCCTTGTCTCACGAGGAGGCAAATTAATTTTAGTGTTTCAACAAGTGCAAGTGGACATACTCCGTTAATCTAGAGACGTTGTTGCTCCATTCGAGAAGGTCGATGGACGTCGTGCAGCCGGAACGAGGGGTATGCTGAGCGGCCTCATCAAAGCGAGCCAAACGACGAGTATTACACTCAGACCCCAATTCAACAAGATGCGCCTCAGCCGAGACACTAATGATTGGTGCTCATCGACTATATAAGAGCACTTCAGACTAAGTGTACTGTCCATATTTCATGGTGATCACGAAATCAACCCTTTTGTTCAGACTCTGGGAATCTTCTGTTGCTTATCATTTTTTCAGTTCAACAGGGGTCCGTCAATTTTCAACGAGCAGACACCCTGTTTCTCAAGCCGTACATCATGAAGAGATGGCTGCTTCTTTAAGGGTTAAATATTTTAGATTTGTTGGCTTGCAATCCTGGTTTCAACTCTGTAGAATATTCGTAGGGTTTTATAGGTTGTCAACTTAGTAGCTGAATTAACGATTAGTTTAAAAGTATCTGCGGGGGGTTCGGGTTTTTCTCGTACTTAAGCTACTCATTTGAACCGTGCTTTATCGGTGTATCAAAACGCTGAGTGGACATAGTCCAAGCGAGTTACTTCACTCGTTCGCAGAATTTTGGTGAGTGAAATCGCCGTATAATTTTGTCGCGGCTATTCTTGTCTGTTATTGTTCTCCCATTAACCCTTCTCAAGCAAAATTTGGACTACTATTTTCCAATAAGATTTGTTCATTTGTCACGAAAGTGATTACAATCTAGGCGATATTATATTACAGTTTGATATGAGGTGATGTTGTCATTTAGTTTGATAGGCAAGTGTGGATGTAGTTTCACGTGATTCTCTGTCAGTATCGAATGCGGATGTCTTGGTAGTCAGTGATTGTGGTTTAGCAACTGATGTTGTTGTCGTTTGAATCCATGTTTAAGATTACTTACCAATACAATAAAATCGTAGCCGGTGTAAACTGGCCTACCGAGATGGCCAGTGTTCATCGTGACTAACACATACTAACAGACGATAAAACGAGCGCACCTGTTTCATTCGAAGCGTTGCTCTCGAAGTTTATGTGTATAAACCTTTTTGGCGCATAACATAAGGGCTGCTTATTCGGTTGACAGGCTTGATAATCCAGTCTTGCAGGAAACCGATCAGAACCTCTTGTTGGTTCTATCATTATGCCGTCTTTTAATCTTGATCTCTTATGACCGTCGATTATGAAAACCGAGAACTTATGGTGAAAGATTTTTATCTTGACGAATGAGGTTGCAGCGAACACGGGCGTTAATTTCGGTTGTATGACAGTTGAGCATCGATGTCAACCGTTGATGATGCTTGTGTGTGTTAGGCACTTGTTTTCAAGTGGTTATATAGCGTGAAGATTGGGGCTCGCATCGCTCACATATGAGACGTCTCAACAAGAATCAGCTCATTATGGGAATGGTAAGAAGGTTATTGACTAGAGGAAAGTGAACCTGCCGATACACATCTGATTCCGCGTTAGACGGTTTAAGTCAACAGGGAAAATGTATCCGGTTAGTTAGGGAATACGAATAAGTGCCGCACAAATCGAAGAGATGATTATACAACATAAAGTTGGAAAAGAAACCCAACCATTGAGTAAGCACTCTTCAGCGCGCTGCAAAAACAACCCGTTAGAGGCAGGTGCAAGGGTTACGCTTGAAGAATTTTGACAGCCCAACTATTTAAAGACTTGACCTGGTCCTCTAACTGCCTGTTCATTCCTAAAATCATCAAATGATGACGTTGTCAAAAGAGTCTCTGTTAGGGTCTCCATATTGAGCTTACCCGGGAACTGAACAAGTATTGTCTCTACACAAATCATTTCATTTGTTTCTTTGCCTTCGGTGAGTTTCCCACGAGGTCGGTACTCATCGAAAATGTTCATAACACGCTTCGCTGTCGTCTGTTGGTCTACTGTCTACTTCAGTTCCAAATTCGTAGAGTATGTATAAAAGAATATAATAGCATTTGTAACATGTAAGCCGGCTGTTTCTACTCTGGTTGTCCGTTACACTTACGGACCAACTTTGGGGCAATGTGCACACACCAGGGGACAGCGTTCTTCCGAAGTAGGGGGTTCCAACAACAATCCTGGAAAAAGGAACAACAAGAAACAAGCATGAGCCGAAGGCCCAGTAAGCCATACACACGGCTTACACAAACGATAACTAAACCGGCGCCGACAACACAGCAGCACGCTCCGTCACCAACTCAAATTCAGCTAGTGTGCGGCTGCTGGTTTCGGTCGCACATTACACATTATATACGATGGTGTATTGTCATTGTACAATATATACACATATCGTATAACACGTTTGTGTCTCTACTTTTTTTTCCATCCTACAAATCAACGTACAGAATACCGGTCTTTTATGCAGTCAGGTTGGTGATGTTCGTCCACTAAGTGCTTGCCGCTTTTCGCCAGACGGTGTTCAACTAGCCACTTCGTCATGGAGCGGTCTGTGTCGTTTGTGGACTGTACCAGAGTGCAGTTTGGATCGGAACTTACGTGGTCACACGGCTCCAGTATGCAGCATTGTTTGGCATCCACAGGCTCGTTTGCAATCGGAACAACTATTGGCCCTAGCTAGTTCAGCACAAGTAAGTGAGAGAAAACTAGAATTATTTCTTTCTGACATTGAACAATTCGGATTCGCGGAAAAGATTCACAATCTGCTCTTGTCATTAGCTTTGAACTGTTACAGCTTGTCCTTATATCCTATCTCATTTCGTACATTGGTGCTTGAACTGACATGAGTTCTCATTGGAGAATAATTTTCATAGTAGACCTTGTCCGCTAACCTGGAAGAAGTAACAATATTAGATGCTAACCGGCCCGGTGGTTTCTGCCGAATATATGCTCGTTGATTTTCTTCTCCCGCAATCAACTGTGGATTCGTGGGGTTCGAACCCCGTCGATCGCACCGGTTGACGAATACCCCTAGACTATGTGATAATGTAATTTGAAATATGTCATACAAAGGTTGGTGTCGTTTTAGTTCATGAGCTTAAGTGTATCCTCCTGATTGATATCCCAAATATACAACTGCGAGTCTAACTTTCTGCCTTCTCGAAAACACACATAACGTAGCTGCAAATGAATGGAATCTCCTGTGATTTTTTGTGTCTCTGCATCCTATAGGATGGTAGTGTGAAACTATGGAGTTTGGACAGTGAAGAACCTTTGGCGGACATAGAAGGCCACGCACCACATCGCGTTTCCCGTGTGGCGTTTCATCCTTCCGGTCGATTCCTGGCCACCGCTTGTTTTGACCACTCCTGGCGTTTATGGGACTTAGAAGCGTGTGAAGAGGTGCTGCATCAAGAAGGACATTCTAAACCAGTTTATGATGTAGCCTTTCATCCGGATGGTTCTTTAGCTCTAACGACCAGTCTAGATAGCTTTGCTCGTATATGGGACTTGCGTACTGGGCGGTGTATCATGTTTCTGGACGGCCATTTGGAAGAGCTCTTGGGCGCCGATATTGCGGACAATGGATACCACGCAGCCACAACCAGCGCAGACAACACAGTACGCATATGGGACTTGCGACAGCAGCAAGCGATCTATGTGCTTCCGGCCCACAATAGTGTCATCTCCAGTGTTCGTTTTGAGCGTGAGTTACACACTTTGAATGTTTAGATTGCACACAATATCACATCACGGTTTGCTGGTATTTTTGCAGTTTATTCTAGAGTGAGTCGAACAGCAAGAGAGAATCGTTCCTTTATATTTTGTTATTACGATGAGGGAAATTATCACGTGTTCGTCTATTTGTGCATTTAGTTGCACATATCATGTGACACTAAAGGGTAGCCGACCATGATGCTAGGAAATGCATGTTTAGTAGCGAAGACCCAGCGTGGTTCATCATTTCGGTTTTAGGGATGCATGTATTTTAGTGGTTGATGTACGCATGGAAGTTGTAAACCAGTCGTCCACCCCGTTTTGTACTCTCGACAGTTGCCGCTGCCGATAAGTCGAAGGTAAGGAGTGGACACGTGATGACAGCTTAAAACAGTGAGAGTAATAAGCAGTAGGGTAGCCACAATCATTTGCGTCCGTCTGCCAAATGGGACCGCCTGTGGTGCGTACGGTCTGCGGCTAAATACATTTTGGAAGTTGACTACTAATCGAGTTCAGTGGCGGACGTGTTTTTATTGCGCGACTAGCCTATCAGTGTAGTAGTTACAACTAATAAACTATGACGAGGAAAACCGTAAGCAATCTCTGTTGCTCTCATTAACGACTCGGTCGTTTGATTGCAAGGTGTAGACATCTTTAGGCAGACTGCGTGAATGTAAACGACAATTTTTAACCTCTTGTTATGGGGCTGCACAACTTCATTATGCGATCTTCACTTGACGATTGATGTTGAATTCGTCATTTTCTGCTATAAATTAGATGAATCGAACTCATTTATTTAGTAATTCCAAATATCAACAGTGTCCGGTATTTCATTATTGTGATTTCATTCATGTCCCACGGAATGCAACTGTCAGCTAAGAAGAAACAGAGCAAGAGATCGATTTGTGTAGGAATGAAAGAGAGATTTTTCGGCGATTGAGCGCATCCAAGACGGCTGTCTATAAATTTTTGATTCATCTCAAATCATTTTGCACAGTAAAATGATCATGAAGACAACATTCGGGAAATGGAATTAAAATGTTTCAGTGACACGTTCTTCCTAGTTGTAAGTAATGGTGCAACAGAGTGCAGCTGTTACTCAGTCATCTGTCACGTGACTTATCAAAAGTCAATAAAAACAGTGCTACTGATTGAAACATACACACTATCCATTTACATAGATGTAACTTCACGTTCCATATTCTAACAGTTCTGGTGAAGAAGGTTATTATCAATTTACAAGTCGTCCCTGCTTATTTGAAATCGATCATCAGTTGTTTTTTATGCCAACAAGTTAATGCAAATTACATTCCCCATTCGTTCTAATTGTACGAGTTATTTAGCCCCTGATTTCGTACCTTAGTTTTATTCATGATTTTCTAAGCTCACTCGGATTTCCCTACTATCTTTATGTTTTTTTTATCTAGCACGGAATTGCAACTATTTGCTCACCAGTTCGTTTGATAAAACCGCCAAAATGTGGGGTCATCCGGTTTGGGCTCCCATCAAGACGTTGGAGGGACACAACAGCAAAGTAGTGTACGCGGATCCTTCTCCGGACGGTAAATACATTGCCACCTGTTCGCATGATTTGACCTACAAATTGTGGACCCGAGAATTAGACTGATCAGGACTTATATATTTCTGTCTAACGACCATCGTCCTTCCGTCGTTCAAAGTGTTCTTGCAACGAACAATAGGCAATCCTACGGATGTACAGTTTTCATTTCATTTTATATTGAAATTCATCGTGGTATTTCGTTGATTGATTTCCTTTCATTACCCTCTGGTATGTGTATACTTATCAGGAGACGTTTGCAACGCGGTTGCAGAAATGGAGTGGGTAACCGTAGTACTGATGATCCGCACTGTTTCATTGGGTGACCTTTTAAGTGGTTAATTTTATGCCGCTGGTGTGATCCACAGCGTGACATTGTCATTTGAACTGGAACGATTAGATGAAAAAAGCCCGTTGAGATGTGCAAGTTGTACTAACTTCCTCACATCGGCTCCACTGATTTCGACATGAAATAACTCAGCATCTCTGACTAGATTTTTAGGATATATGGTTTCCCAACTGGAGTACGCGTTGTATGGACAGAGGCAACCCCCAGTGTCAGTTATTTCATGTATTGGTAAAAAATTATTGTCTAGCCAGTACACAGCGTTTTCAGTTCATTCCCGAGTTCTACCAATAAGCCTGTAGAGATGGAGATGTCTAGGTTGTTGATCAGCTGGTAATACCGCCATACATCAAACAAACTACCGTCAAGGACGTTCAATCGGCAACTTCTTTCGCTCGTCACCTCACACACTATTAGCTGAATCAACCAGATGAGATGATTTATGAGCGGGTCAGTTTATCATGTCAATAATACACACTTTTCATGCAGCTTCTTAGTGACGATGCTGATGGTAACCGTATCGAGATGAAAAGTAGGAACCACTGGACTGCGTGAACAGTAGCCATACGTTTTACAGTTTTCATTGAGTGAAAACTGATGTAGTACATATGCTTTTTGTCTGTAGGATTTAGGTCTAGTGTGTATCATTTAAAACCAGGAGGATGTGACGATCTCTCAACTGCTTGTCGCATTCCAGTTACACACTCTTGATCATATGCGATTCATAAATCATTTCATGAATTCCAGAAACCCCAAATTAAAGCTACCAAAAGAGAAAATAAGAGTTTCATATAAGTAACTGATACAGACAAGCACTGGCGACTTTATTGTGGCAGGTTGGACGTGCGATTGTTGTATGTGTCTATATCCGGGTCAAGGTAATCTAACGATGTCTGGTCCACAGATCAATGTGTGATGTTAGAAACATTATCAAATTTCGACGATGGCAACGACATTTACTGAATTTGTTCATTTTAAAATTGCACGTTTTCTTAGCAAGAATGAATTAAAAGAAAATATACCATATACTTCCAACAAAGTTTATCGATTGGAAATTATTTCCATTATGAGCAGATTGGACTTCTATGCGGTTTGACCGCTTACGTATCTCGATCACCTGTAGGAAAACTCGGCAGTGTGGTGATCACAGCGGTACTACTAATCCGTTCGTTACCGACTCGATGCCTTGCAATAAAATAATTTAGGCAATAGGCTTTGACTGTGGATCCTAAGCGTTTCCTTGCCTAGGCTGTGGCCCTCTGGAAGTACATGTGGCCCGCACATACTCATTACATTGTACTTTACTGTCATTCTCATACTGCATTAGGTGTCTCTCAGTATAAACCGCACCGCCTCAATTACTGCATCCAGCAGGATAGATGGGCGAAAGTGTGTTGCTCTCGTTCCCCTTCACTGTTCTTCCCAACATAACTTTCGGACCTAACCCCATGATCAGGCTTTATTTTACAGCTCCTACATAGCCAATCATAGTAAAACTGTCCTTGTGAATCTAATCTTTTACGACTCATTCTAGTTCCCCCTATTTTCTGTTTGGTCATAGAGGATTCGTCAATGAAGATTTCTTTACAACTCGGACTGTAAAACAGACAGGTTAACAAGCAGTCCTCGTTGCGACGTTAGCGACTGCCGCTATTCACAGACTAACCCAGGGCAGTAATCAGCGTAGAGTTGATGGCATCCAAACTGTCTATTCGATGGTGGTTACCTACTTCAGGTGACTGCGGCCGCCGCTGTCGGTTAGACCGGAGTTAGTACACCTCTTTGCACAGCGGCTTCAGTCTCGTCTATGGATTGGATTCCTTTTATTAGTGAGACTTGTGTCATCCACCAGACATGCTCTGCCAAACCCTCATTAATTCTTTCATTATGTGCTAATGATCCTATGGACTTTGATATCATTACTGTGAAGGATATTTTCTGTTTTGATTCAGTGGCTCTCGTTTGGTCAGTGGTTCTTTTGAATGGAACTATAACTGTCTATGCTGGCTATCATAGCGATGGTGAAGTTGAGCCAGTGTCAAGTCGCGCGAACAATGGTAGATGATTGTTGTAGGTGCGTGCCGAGCTCAGGTCTTAGGCATTGTGCGCGTCACTGTTTCGATTGGCATTCTTCTGTTTAGATCTAGTGTAAAGTAGGCCACATGGCAGCTACCCATATTTGGCGTGATTCCATTCAGCAGAGGCTATCTTAATGAAACACCTTCCTCGAATCAGATCATATATTGGTGCATTGTTACTGGACGATGACCGCAACGGCTGGACATCAACAGCATGGCTCTACCTGCGGTAAGTTTCCACAACAGAATATTGAGACTTATGCTGATAACCAAACTGCAAATTTTCCGTTTGTGTCTGTATACCTCCGTTGTGAAACAGTACTGCTTGTTGTTTTAGCAACAATTAGGGAAATTTCTCGAACGCTACGGTCATAAAGGATCCATTCAGTTCCCGAATTGACCTGTTTGTCTCAAATCTTCTCCAACCATGACGGTAGGAATCAAGACTTAATAGCAAATCAAACCAGTTTCAAGTGCGCTGCATCTGGTACCTATGATAAAAACACACAAAGACCAACTGAAGCAACTCCGAGGAATGGGAATGGGATGTTCATCCACGGTTGTAAACAACAGATGAGGTTGTACTGATGCAGCATTGTTTAGAAACGCTACATTTGAAAATTCTAGGAAGTTGAGTTGTTATACTGTTCGGTAGTTACTACGGTGAAGAGAAGTATCAGTTGAAAAAGGAGCTGAACTCAAGATGATTGCTACTGGTAACGGGACTCTCAGGTAGCTAAACGTTGGATGCAGAGACCGAATGTACTTTTATTTGACAGAAAAAAAAACCGCTGCAGTGAATAAGCAAATCCTTATTGAATCCTTCCGTTGACTGTGTGCGATAAAACTAGTAATGTGTAGAACCTCATTTCAAACGTCGTTCACTATTCAGACATAATACTACCAGCTAATTAAAGTAGGCATCATAATATCTTGAGGATTCAAAGAATAGAGCGATACATTAATGATGAGTAATTTTGCACAAGACCAATTAACTTACACGTGAAATGACCGGGCAACTATTACATTTTATCCATTCTGATTAAATTCATTTATCACGCGTTGTGGTTTGGTTGATTTCAGACATCCGATTTAGTCGCACAAACATCTTATTCAGACTGCTAGTCGGCCAAATTAACCGTTGAAATTGGTTGTTACCATATGTAATTGGGCTGGCTCTTCAATGTGGATGACGCACCAGTTCACGCGCTCTCAAGATTGGTATATAGAATTTTGTGAAACGGGATCGGCTTAGAACGTTGGCGAGACCCAGGATCTGTGATTCACATCAAGGCGGTAGGCTAGGTGGTGGAGAGAGTGTGAACACGATTGACCATTTGTAACATGATCAGTTTTATTCTTGCCAGTATTTGAGTTGCTGGCTACTATGCAGTCGGACAACCTCCTGAACGAAAACAGTGTGAAACTGATCTAGTCATTCGGTAAATGTCAGTGAAGTTATGAATACACAGTGCAAATTTGAACATGGACGCCTAGACGAATGTCAGACTAAGTATATGCATTAATCTACTGAAATAATCCGGAACCATCCACGGTAGGCTCAGCGTATGCTAGAAGGTCACTTACCGAAGGGATTAGCGAGACACATTTGGTCTTAAAGGTACGTATGCAGATAGAGCTAAGAGATGAACAAGCCTTAATATTAATAAATGCTTGAGATCGATCAGTGACGGATAAGATAGTAACTTAAGGCCAACGCGTTGACACAGTTACTAACTTTTCACCAAGTTTCGATGCTTAATAGTAAAAGATGAAATTAACTTGTGAAAAACTCGGCCTTCCGCTGGGTTAAGACCAGTGACAAAACCTCAAGACTCTATGGAGCGTGTGTTCCACCAGCTGGGGTACGACACCGCATTGAGCTCACATCTCACGCGACCCCCTATGATTGTGCAATATGAAACCCACCAAATTATGCAAAGAATAGACTATCCCCATTGAGATTAATGCTCGTTCGGCCGAGCCCGACCTGATGATCCTGCGATTGGTGCCGCCGTTCACCTCTACGCCGAGGTTGAAATCTGCTGACGCAAAAGCTGAGAATTTAAATTATACCGCGATGAGGGACTAAGTCTTGGACGCAATCAACCGAACATTCATCTGACCCGAAACAACTGCGGAGGGTGGTAAAATCCCCAAATGGGCAAATTAAAGGTGACATGAGAAATCAAACGAGTAATTGCTGAAGGGATTCAGCTCAGTTGGGGATCGACAAAGTAACATCTGAAAGAGTGCAGGCTTAAAAGCGTACGCACACGGCCGGCGAAATGGAAACTAAAAATGACGTACTACTGGACAGATTTTCGCTACAATATTGCTGTTCAATAACACCGCAGATTATTTGCTTCAGAGATTATCCGGTGGTTTCAGCCGCTGGTTCGAAGTCAATTTCCGCAGAGGGATCAAAGAGCTTTCGTATTTGATAACTTCCTTCCACCAAAAATGCCAACAGGAAACCATCCTCAAAGCCCTTTTACTAACCAAGTGAGGATGTTCGGTGGGACAAATCAGATACTGAGCCCAGCCTGTCCACGGACTAATACGATAGTGCCATTTGAGATTGTCGTCAGCTTTGTTGGGTCAATAACAGGTTGGTCACATAGCACTCACGTAATGGTGATAGGCATATAACTTGAGGTAACGTCAAACCTTTCATATCTCAGCCACATACTGAGCATCGAACTGTTGTCGTCGGTCCAATCCAACACACGCACACAAGATAGGTTGGCACACGTTAGACGTGTCGGGACCAACGAAGCTATGAAACAAGATAGTTACGCTCAATTGTGTGCACTTCCCGGAAGCAGGCTGGTGAATCTCTTCTTTGGTAAGAGATGTTCTCACTACAAATGGTGGTCGACCGTATCTGCTGCGTCGAATCTCGACTGAATAAAACTTCTCGTACAGCCGCATCATGTAACCGAGCCTTCAAAGTGAATCTGTAGTTATGCCGGTGTACAGTGGGAAATGTCATTCTGCTATTTCATCAGATAACCCACCAGAGCAGATGCAATCCCGAATTCAATAGGGTGCGACGACGAGTGGATGGTAACTGTCCCGTCGACCGTTTACATTATGACAAAAAATCGAAGCGGTTAGTTATCGGTAGTACATCGTTTAACCCTTGAGGCTTTCACGTACAACAAGGCGACCGACAACATGCCAACTTGAAACAGCCAATACGAAACGCAAAAGAAACACGAATTAGACAGAAAGAAACGCCTGATCACTCAAATCGCTGCCTAAGATGGCAACATGTCGCAGTCAATAGTGTATCTACATACAACATTTCTAGCCTTTCTGCTTAGCCTTGTGTTATGAACCGTCTAATCAACGAAGAGTGGGAATGGCTGGCGCACGAATATGCAAAGGGTGAAAATGCAGTAGATGACTCAACGATACTCGGAACCCCAAGAAAAAAAGACCTTCAGTCGATAATGTACTGGCTACTAAATTAAAAGTAACACCAGTGCGGCGTCTGACCAGACATTAATTTTGATTGATCTCGAAGAACGCCACGTTAGTTGATGCAGTAAAAGTAGACAATGGGGGAACATGGTCAAGTGAGTTCCAGTACGTTATACTGTGAACAGAAAATTCAAGATAACACTTTTCGAATAAATAACAAGCGAACAACTTATGAGGATGTTGTAAACCCTCTTAAACCATACGCTGGTTCGATCTCGGTGTAGTGGTGCACTCGACAAAATCGGAATCTCGTCCCGATAATAATTCACACGAAAATCTCGGTCGCGAATAGTACCGCGACTGTTCCCGTATTCGCTCCCAAGGCAAGCCAAGAGACGCGTACAAAAAAGAGCGACCAAGGACAAAGTACCTATAGGATGTGCAGTGGCCATAAGAACATTCCCGAATCATAAAAGAGGACATTTATCGGAAAAAATAGTTAGAGTCACTAATGGGCACAACGAAGTAAAAAGTCTGACGGGTAAAAACTAGCCAAGGCCACCCTCTCGGCCGCTCTGAGCAGGACAGTCAATCGTATTTTTCCTTTCTCACAGCGGAGACAACTTGGGACGGTATCAGGGTGGGCACCCTAACAGAGGAAAACAAACTTTTCCAAACATTTCGTTTTATCCTATGATTGGTTGTGTCATGCCGCTGTTGCAACGATCAGCAGCCAGAGCTACAATACCTTTTGACCAAGCTTATGGTCGTTGCGAATGAAGATTCAATTTCCCTAAGTGACACAAGCCTCAAATTTGACACCATGGACGAGTTGGAATCTACTCTTTACAACCGAATATCACATGGCCAGTGTAGAACCAGTCTTGCTTACCGCAAATGTGGGGCAAAACTCATTCGGGTTGGTCCAAGCATTAAGCAATGACTGGTATGTCCGTTGGATGTCAACGGCAATCGCCATTAGATAACCTGACAATCAGGATGTATGAGGGGATGTTACAAGACGGGAGCAATCGGTAAGCTGAACCCAGACTACTCGTGCCAAATACATACATACACGAAAAGTCATGAGTATTACCGGAGAGTTCGAGTTGCCAATCACAAGAGTGATAGGAAACAAAAACTAAGCATTGACAGCCGACCATCGATAAACCGATTTGTGCGTATCCGACAGCGGCTGAGCGACATCAATTTAGAACGGATAATTGGATCCCAATGAAAACAGTGGAGGCTCTTGATAACACAACTGTTCGGAATTCTGTACTGGAAAACCAGTTGTTCTAGAAGATAACAGCTGGAAACCACGCCCTTGATTTAGTTACCTGGCAGTACGGAGTTTCATAATTTCACCAATTAATCTCAGGTAACCATAATGAGACGCATCCGACGCTGAGCACGATGTGTCCAAGAATCCCAACTTGAGGCACGATCCGAACCATTAACGAATTACACATTATCGTTCAGTCGTTAAGCCGGTTGAAGACAAATTGATCAATAGACTACAAGAACGAATGAAGATGGATGGATCCGAAACGATTTCTCGATTAATCAGAACGGATACTAATAACACTGTACAAACAATACTGTTCCAATTCAAGTTCTATAAGGGATCGGAAAAAACGATTGAATCAAATGAGTGAAAAAGAGAAAACAGGAGAAAAAGATAACAAGGGCATCATCATCCAATAAATTAGCCCAACGGGTACGAATGATAACGGTGACGGCTGCGTAAAAAGCGAAAACGATACAAAATTCAAATGCGTGTACAAAAAACTCCAAACAAGAAGAAACCACAAAATAAAGAGGCAAAATCAAACAAAATTCTATGTGTACATGTATGTATAGTTGCGTGTGGTTGAGTTCTTGTTTACGTAGCATGCCAAAGAACATCATCTCATGCGAATACTGCGTGTGTTAGATGCGTTATGGAACAAGGTTCTCGAAGCTACAAAAGAAACACGGTTCGAAGCCCAATAACGTACTATTGTAAACGGGAATTGCACTGATCTGCGTTAAAACTAACAATAATAAATGGAGATGGTAATAGCCATAATAGTACTAATAATAACAATACTGCACGAACCACATCTTGTTTTTGAAGCCGGGACGGAGAGCATTGCATCATACATAAATAAGAGTATATATGGAAGATCAGAAAAAAGATAGGAAAAATTGCACGCGCGCATTTTCACTTAGTTTATCAATAACAATTTTTTCGTCGTCTCGTTCGTTTCAGTTGTACTCACACTGCGCCAAACCAAGATATGATTGACGAGTATGGACAAAAAACTGTCAACGAGGATAGCTCGAATCAGCCGTCAGTTTCGGAAGCGAGAAACGAACAATGGGCCTAGGACGAGTGGATAGTAATGTCATGAGGAAAGAGCCAGAGAGTGATGTAACAAATCAAACGAAACAAACAGCAAATGTACTCGTTGTACAGATTCAAAAAAATTGATAGGAAAAAATATTGAGGCCTGGATGTGGTCATGGAGCGATTGGGGTCATTGCGGGAGACCCCGACTAGAAGCACGTGCAGTCTGATAATGGAAGCCACAAGCACTGATAAGAAAGACCCCCCAATTAATTGGATTGTGTATACTCGAATGATACAGGATGGGAGTCCAGTGCTGTTCGAAAGCGTCAATCGATAATTAAAGGGGTCTGCGAATTGGAAGGATTTGGAGATGATGAACTGAGTGCCGTAGCAGAACGAGACAAATCGGGTTCACTTTCATCCGGAACTAGGGATATCGGAGACGGGCCATTTGGATGACTGGTAGATATCTCTTCCGATGCATTCGTACTGGTCCCACTAGAGTCCAAGCTAAGGTAGCCTGACTGTCGCCGAAAACTTTGCATCTGACTTATGCCCAGCAGAAGTTGTGCAGCTTCCACGGTTGTTCGTTCACTAAAAGACCAATAAAAAATAAAACCAATGACAGGAAATGCAGACAGGTTAACAAACTGGTACCTTCATTAATGTAACAGTCGATCGAATGTAAGAGTTAACAAAGAGCTACTCACCTAGAATTTGCACATTCAGTTTCTTCAACCACCTCATCATCAGCTTCATTATCTAGCCCACAACCGGATTCTTCTAAGAAGTCTTCCTCGGCATCTGTAGCATCAAATGCACCATTAGACCATGTATGTCCGGGCAGTTTTCGAGCCAGCGTCATTCTGGACTGACCCCACACAGTTCCAACACTATACGGATGATATCTGGCCACAGCATGAGACTTGAGCATGAGTGGATGACTCGCGAGATGAACGACACCGCTTGACTTTCGTGAACGATCATATGATTGCGAACGAGACGAGTGAGACGACTGCGAACTAGATTCATCCAGTTCCATATCATGACCGTTTTGCTGGCGTTGGCTTGCATATTTCAAATAACGAGCTTCTTCGTCATCCTCACTAGTACTACTGCTACTACCTGAATAAAAATCTTGTTCGCTACCCGAACGGCCGTACGAATGCGATAAACGAACGGGACCACGCTTTCGACCTCGTCTACCCCGGCGAGCAGAACGAACTACGGAAACAGCGTCTTCATATTTTATATCTCCAGCACCATTGTGAAAGTTAATTGACCTTCCATCAGCGAATCCATTAACCTGTCCAGCACCACGGACCTCGACACCGGCATTATTAGAGTCTAACAAGTCATAACCATCATTCGACTGCGATTCTTCGAAATCATCATAAGGTCGTCTGGGAGCTCGGATAACACGTTTCGATCGGCGAGTTCTGTGACCTGTGCTATACCCTGGCGGACTGTAGGCTTGAACGAATCGGCGCCGTCCACGTACTCCTGACCGCGGGAAACGCTGCTTTCCGTAATCACGACGTACAGTTCCACGGACGGATTCTGACAATCGAGAAGCTCCACGGCGCCGTCTGTATCTACCACGCTTACGAGAAATGCTTGTAAATCCAAACAATTCGGTCGAACGCGGATCTTTTATAACATGTCTTCTTTGGACGATAGAGGTGTCACTTTCATCACTGTACTCGTGTATACTGTAGGTCTCTTCACAATCTGCTTCGTCCTCCTCTTTAAAAGATTCGAGTACATTTCGGCCGCGCAATTTCCCAGTTGTAGCTCTTCTCGAACAGGTACGAGATCGACTCAAACGACGCACCATTTCAGCACAATAATTTTCATTGAAACGATTGACCATACGATTGTCCTCGGGGGTACGCAATTGTGCCTGGCAATGAGAATATTCGTGATCCACGTAAGGTGCAGGCGTCACATACACTTCACGAGGCTCATCTTCTGACAGTTGCTCGTTCTTACGAGTTACTTTCTCAGCGCCGTTCCCACTGCCGGTAATGCCAGAATGTATTCCCGCAACTGCCGTTTGCCGTGAGGGTTTACGAGCGGCAGGGCCACCGGCTGGTCCATGCTCCTGGTCGGAATCCAATGTATTCGCGACATCAGTCATAGCACGTTCTCTGAAAGAGGCATCATCTTCCAGTGGATCAGAGAGCAGACGTAACCTCCGTGCGTGACAGGCTTCACAACCTGAGGCTGCGTTCTCCTTACATTCGTTGCAAGTTCCTAAAAAAATAACGTGAAACAGCCTCAATAATAGTTTAATATAACTACGGGGTTAAAAAGCCAGTAGAGTAGGTAGTAACAATCAAACAACGCATTCGGATTGCCGTTGAACCAATGGGGTGGAGCTGAATAAAGCTTACATGACCACCCGCTAGGCCCCAGTGGCATAAAAGGTAGTTTAAGTGACCAAGCACGATCTATATGCGAAGATGTGAAGTGATAATTTACTTATACACACCCAACAAACAAGCAAGACTAATATGGGGACACACTGGGCGAGTTAGAGAGGAGCTGTTGGTCTGATCATAATCGATGAATACGTTATTAATCTGCAGAATACGATTAGGACTGATAACGGAGAACGCAAACCATACGGGTTTTATCAAGGTGAGTCTGAAATATTTTGAGGGCTAGACAGCTGAAACATGCACATGATAGATATGAAGTTGACCAGCGTACAGCAAGATTGCAAGCTGTCTTGAGTACAAATCAAGTTTGTGGGTGGCTGCAAAGCGAATACTCCGTGACTTCCGGACAACAGATCACGCACGCGGCAGATACACAACAAGCAACGTATCCAACAAAGCACACTCGAAATAGGAAAACAGAGAAGCGAATACAAGTGCGACAAATTGAAGCAGCGGGCAGCATAAGCAATGCACACGAAACTAAGACGATCGGTTAAATAAGCAGTCAGAACCAAAGCGACGGAGGCAAGCATTAAATGATTTTTTTAAATAAAAAAACGAGCGTAAGCATAAAGACAATCGGGAACAACAAGCGTAAAACCTACCCAAAACACCATGATCAGCTGAGTAAGGAAAAGTATCCTCAACTGAGTTGGAAGGTAAAAAAAAGTGAATGGAAACCCCATGATGAAGGACCAAGTGAATGACTGTGTCCGAGCGCAAGTCATGAATGAAATGGTTCGATCGAAGATACAGTCAACCAACAATCTGAAAGCTACAATTTACTCACACGCGCCGGCCAAGACGTTTATTAGAGTGCGAACAGCAATCACAACAAGCACTCGCCGACAATCAAAATCTACATACATAAAAAACACAAATATAGCAAAAAAATGTGACGTTAATGGTCTCAAGTGGGCGGAAAAGCTGATTCACATAAGAGAATAAACTTACCGAAACGGGTTGGTTGCAATCTGGACTTGCGACGTTGCTTTGTGGCAAGTTTCGTATCTTCTGCAGAAAGCGTACCTAAAACAGGTTAGAATCAAGTAACTGAATGCAATCGATTAAAATTCGTTAATGGTAATGTACAAAGCGCATGACAAAACCGGTTTCACACCAACAAATGTAATAAGTCAAAGAAACCTAAATTATGTTCACACGTTCGTAGTATCCAGAGAGACACAGTAAGCTAACTATATACGTTCACACGAGTGATCACAGTACCAGAAAACCGTCCGTCCAGCGACAGTGACAGCAGAACAAAATAAATCAGCTGCTATCCAGGGACGATTGGTGAAAGATAGCAAAGCTAGTAGTCTTTATGTATAGTTGATATCATCAAAACGCTGCTTATTAAAACTGACTTCGTCAAGACGAGCCCCTCGTGAGTGATTTGTGAATACAACTGCCTGCCATTGGAGTAAGAGCAAAAGTATATTTGACATACGGTTACGCAGCACAAAACAGTTCAATCTGGAGTTTGCGCCTCAAACAATACTGATGGTACTCAGCGAGTTCAATTAAAATCATTGGCGGACGGAAGTGGCTGTGAATGGTACCAGTCATTAAATAGCGATCGGAATGTCTGCGTTAAACGTCCCCGTAACCACACGGAATTCACGTCTAGACTAGTCGGTTGCAAAGATTTGGCAGCTAACCATGTAGCCGTTTGCAGGGTGATAGCACCGCATGTGAAATGCTACAAACATGGCTGTGACTGAAGATCGACAATAGTCGATCATCAATGAGACAACTCCGGACTCAAACGAGGGACCGTACACTAAGTGCTCGATCGAAATGCATCAATACTACAAAGTTAAATACACTTGCACTCGACTTTACAGTCTAAACAAATACTGTGGCTTCAGTCACAGTTCACAAGGACAATGATTATGGAAATTTCAAGTGATTCCACAAACAAAATACGAAGGACGAACGTGTTGTTTGCCTAAAGTACAGCATAAATGCACAAATAGGCGACTGTTTGGAAGTCATAACACAGAACTGTGTGACTCGAATTACAGGCGCGCTGGAAAAACGTCTGGATTCTCAGGAGCACGAATAGCTCTTGGGATGTCTCATTTGAAGGTCCGTATAGTGATAACTAGGCTACCTTCCGCCACTTCGACATCAGAACCAGGTATGACACTAACCTGAGAAAAAGGACACTACATGTGATAAGAGAGAGACATGTCCGCATATCAATGGGAGCAAAAAAGCTGAAAAAACAACCAGCAACTAAAAGGGGAGAGGGATTAAAACAATGACCAGTGACCAGTGGACCTACCATCGAGGTTATTTTGCTTGCTTTCACAAGGTCTGAAAAAGAAATAAAGCGGATGGTGAAGCAAAACGCCAGCTAAGAAATCAACAGGTTAGGGTAGTAAACAACCAAGTAATTGTCGGAAAGATACTCGTTGCTATAGACGATCGAAAATAGAGAAATGGACAGATTCAGCATGTCAAACACTGTTATCCAATCCACCAAACACGTTACACAAAACAACCCCGCAGCAGAAAAAAAGTGACGTCCGCTTCCTAGTGTGGAATTATTCCATTTATAGCATTCACAACTTCCACTTTTTTCACTATTGTAGACTCCAAACATCCGCAGGTGTGGCTGCGAAACGGATAATCTATCAGTGCTGATATACGGGACAACTTTGATAGGCGACTACTCCCACCAATTGTGATCAGAACTACATCCACAGATGCAGTTCCGATCACATGATGCCAAAAATTCTTTTGCATGCGCTCCTGTTACGTGAATGTATCGCGGCTACGAAGAACATAATTAAAGCCGAAGTTGATTCAAGGAAACTGTTTTACGTTTTGAATTGATGCTGGGTAGGCAAGATGAGGGATCTGATGTGGATCCAACTACTCGAGCATCACCATCAGTGATGCCTCACCATCGCCTATTTGTGCTTCGCATTTAAAAACACGAGAACCACCTCCTATCTCTGAGTCATGAGGAGGCTGTAAATCCGACTATTTTGATATGTCCATGTGAAACGGGCAGACAGTTTGGCACTCGGCAAGGATGTGGGAATTTTAACTATCTCCTAAGATTTTTCTTGTTAAACTCACACGAAACACTATTAGCGAAGGCGTCAAGGTAATTTTCCAACAAATGAAAGTGAGGCACGTCACAGATGGTCGTCACTCTAGCGCATCACAATTGAATATTTTATACAAACGACCATCGAACGCCACACAGTCCTGAACTCAAGAGAAAGTGTACCTTGGTGGATAGATCATGAAAAAGTGTTACACCAAATTTAAGATATTACGTATATACATTTAACTCTGGGTTGTTCCCGAAGATTAATGCGGACAACAGAACACATGACAGATCCTTAAGTAAATAAAAATGTGTAAAAAAACGAAACGGCTAAAATACAGGGAAGAGCTAACAACCTTAGTAATATGTACATGTGCACAATAAAATGGTAAGTTTTCAGCTGGTCATCTTCAACAATCCGTGAATGAAAGTTGAGTTTCTAGCTTATACATCACAGAATGTTCGTAACCGTCATCATTGCCATTCTCGATCCAATGTTGGAAAGGACTGCACATGACATAAAATCATCTAGTCAGACCACAAACGATTTAAATTAATTCCAGTAATTTCTGTCGCATTACACATATATAAGTTGGATAACACCAAGCTACCAAAAGCAAACACAAGAACCTTATGCAAAGGAGGTTCGAACGCACTTCTGTGTAATCGACAATCGGCCGCAGAAATACCTCAAGGTTAGCGGATTACACAAAACTGTACTGAAAAAAAACGGAAGGAAATATAGACAGAGACTTACTGATACTGAGGATCTCGTCCACCCATAGAACCTTGGCTGCCCGGGTCTTCAGATTCAGCCAGTAAGCTTAAAGTTCTAAGGTATCTTTCCTCTTCTTCCTCCGGCCATTCCGTAGGAAGTCCAGCTCTGTTTGGCGCTTTAGTGGTGCTAGAAAACCCATTCTGGCTGTTCGAAAGCAATGAACCGGTGGGTGAATGATAGTCATCTAATTCAGTGTTAGCTAAAGAGGATTCCACAGTCCCATTCGGTAAAAATCGACTCTCACATGCGGCAACCAATTGACCATCCGAAGAGGACAAAAGACGAATGCCAGAGCCAACATTTGAAGCTATTAAATTTCCCATTTGATCAAAATACATATCGTTTATTCTGGTCTCTCCCAAACCTTCGGCGCGAAGCAAATGACCAGGCGCGCTTTGAGTCAACCCAAAATGTCGAACTCCAAACAACTGATGGTTTGAGAAATCTGACAGTGAAACAGACGAAGAACCATTAGGATCGGACTGAGCAGAAACCAGTGCGGCCATATTGGTAAAATTCCATGGGTTGCGTTTTATTGCATCCAACAATGTCGGTCTCTCGCGCGGTTCCACAGTCCAAAACGCACCACGACCAGGACCCTGAAAACGAAACAAACGGCAGACAGCTCGCAGAATTATTTTCGAATGGGCCGTCGATAAGCTATCCGGAGGAAACAGTACGACAGAAACGAGATACAACAACATGGACGACCGAATGTGTAGATGTGCACTGTCGCGAGACACTGAACGGTGCAGACAGTGGCCAAGCTTGCAGCTGAAATGTTGACAGCGGACATTAAAGGATTGCTGTGTGCACGAAGCAGATACAGTGTGAACACAAACGGTCAATAATTTTGGATTATCTTAACAACTATCACCTCATCGTCGTCCAATTCTTCAAAATCGTGCGCCTTGGAGTTAAGTAAACTGAGGTTACGACATTTGAGGGGAGCGTAATCCTCATGCTGATTGATGGAAAAAAGAGAAATACAATGAACTATGAAGGTACTAGACGCAATATCACACAGACAATGATTGTTCGAAGATACATTATGACGAATGAGGAACACTTACCCGACTGTCTCGAGGAAGACGTTTGAAAGACTTGTTGATGGACAGATTGTGTCGAAGAGAATTCTTCCATCCAGCACCAGCATGTTTATAAAACGGGAAATTTGATTCACACCAGTTGTATATTTGGTTCACTGTCATACATTTTTGAGGAGTGGATTCGATGGCCATGAAGATTAGATGAGTATAGCTATAATTCGGCTTTGCAAGTCCTGATTGATTGGCTTGTGCCAAGTGACTCGTTTGAGATAAATGTGGAGAATCTACACTACAATGGGGTGAACAATAATCGGCAGATGCTGGACGCTGGAAAGTCGCATACGAACTTGAGATAGAGATTCGAGTTGGAGCAACTGACACAGAGGTATAGAGAGAGGAATCGTCCTTGACAGGAACAGGACCCAGTCCAGTGCATTCCCCACTTTTGAACGGACATACGGAGGAATTGGAGTTTGGAAACCCATTCGGGAGTTCCTCTTCGCCATCCAGAGGAGCTATCTGGATAATATCGCCCTTTTGAAGCCAAGCGAGAGAGACTAAGTCGTTGGGTGCTGAAATTCCGTCGGTGACATTATTATGGAACGGACTGGACGACCAAGAATTTAATGTTGGGTCTGGCAAACAATTAATCGGTGAGCAAAATTGGTCTTTGACTGTCATTGGTAAATTCAAAGAAGAGCCTTTGATCGCGTATGTAAACGTATTATTTCGTCCAAGAGATTGCACCTTATCCATACAAAGGAGATCGAAGCTAGAAAATAATAAGAGCAACTTTAGAATGATACGACGCCATAGAAGAGAAAACGGTAAAGTTGCTTAAGTATGCAGAACCACTGGAACAGCCCATGCATTCACAAGTTCGACTGATGATAGAACAGCATTGAGTAGCACACACAAAGTAATCTTTTGGATCAGTATATTTTCTCTACAAAGTTGACTGGGTCAGAAATTTTAACTCAGACTGGCAAATGTCTAACTCGAACTCATTTCGGTAGCCACAGTAACATGAGTTAACGATATGTGGTGAGGATAACAGTGGGCTGAATGCAGTTACGGAAACACATGCATAAATAACGGTCACCGTACGGGCTGAATTGACATAAAATGAAGACCAAAATAAATTCTCAATTTATTTGACAATCTTTACCGAACGAGTCAAAACAAGAACATGGTGGGGTGCTGATTCAATGAAATGAGCATTGAAAGAAAGGTTATTGTTAGATGGAAACTGACAATATGCGATTTTGCCACGTGTCGTTCTCGTCAAATGCATCAAAACAAATCGGCAACCGCATCACCCAGTGGACAAAGGTTTCACGTAGCCTCGCAGATCCAATTGCGAGTAAAAGTGATTCGTTAATAAATATTAGATCATACTGACTGAGGACAATGCGCACTAAACGAAGAACCGGTATGGAGCATGAGTAGCTTGAGGATGACTCCGTTTTTAAAGTCAAACACACGGTGCTTTGGTTTCCGTTTCTAAACCTTAAGACAACACAAGAGTTAAGCGTATGGCGAACTTGGCCCTAAGAACATGAATCCAGAATTAGATGTCACATATACTGTGTAATTCATGAGAGACAGATTACATGTTCATTTGAATATTTTTTTTCGCCTTTACGTGATATTAAAGGTTACCACTTTACAAAACAGAACGGTAGTTTGCTGGTTTTGCTAGATCGGAGGCTACGGTTAATCCATACTGTTGGTCGATCACCGTTTTCGTCTTCTCTGTAGATTTGTTCGGGCATATCGTGCGCAATCGGCTGGGGTTCGGAACAGTTGGCCCGGGCATTCGTTCAAAGCGCTGATGGTCACTGATACAACATTTCACGACGGGGTCACCTTATGTTTGTTAACACGAACCCAAGATGACGTTATCCACAGACCGACGGAAAGCTATGATGTTCAGATAAAAGCCCAAGCTTGAAGCGTCACAGATGAGCTTATTCGAGGCAATCGCGCGTCGATTTAGCTCGTGGTCTGCATATTTCCGACCAACAGTCAATCCGGTCAAGCGTTACTGAGTTCATATATGATCTGATTTCTAACGTTACCTTCAAATCGTGATACATACGGTGGGAGAACATATGGATGATCGGAAGATCAGGCTCCTCCTTCAAAGCCTAAGCAGAATCAAACATGACGACCTAAAACAACCGAAACGTGATCACAAGTATAAATTGGCTGAGAAAGTGAATCCACCGGCGGAGATCTTTGGTGAACAGCCACCCATATCCAAAGCATTGCAACGGTGCGACAAACTGGCAGAGTCGTGGACAACTGCACCTCACTCGTTAGCACCATCAATCCGGAATGTGAGCGGTTCACACTCAAATCTGCGTCTGAGGACTAGTTACAATCAGGCTGTGCAACGCGATTAGTTAACCAACTTATCGCCTATCCCGAGCATTCCGGAATACGCGCCCGCAAACGGTCATACTGCCCACGCGATCAGTCCACTTACAGTGGGCGAACTGGCGGAGGCGCCGATGGCTAAACACAGCAAGTTTGTTAATATCTTCGTCGAAAACAGACAGCGTTTCCGAATCATAGAGCAGAACAGAACATACACAAGTATTATACACCTACATTTCAACAACCAGACGTCATTCCGACGCCACAGATGATTCCGGCCGGCGAAGCCAACTCGTCTCTTTGCCACCGTCGCTAATCTTTCACCAGCAATATTAGACTGACGAGGTAATGATACCTAAGTATATGAAACTATCCATGATCTCAAGTAGATTGCCTACGATTAAGAAAGCAGAAATGGGAAGGTCCATGTCTTGAGGAAGCACTTTGCACTTTGAGGGTGCGAAGAGCATTCCATACAAATCAGCCCGGTAACTCACCTTGTTCAGCATGGTTTTCGTGTTCGGTAGAGGGTCTTAGTAAGACATCGTCCGCATATTCCATGCCAGTAAACCTTCGGCCAAAAAGAAACACAACACAAAGTTCACTGGATTCCTCAAGCGCACCTACCAGAATGTTGTTCATGACAAAAATCGAACAGGAAGGGGGAGATCGGATACCCTTGAGGAACAACACTAGAAGTGATAAACGCCCGGGACAATTGTCCATGAACGCTTATCCTGTTTGCAGAGTGAGCATACGCAACTGCGCAGCTCCTTCTAAATCCGTCTCTACATCAAGTTTTCGTAGATGCTGTGACTTCTCAGTATTTTTTTTAATGATTCTCTTACTTACTCACTTTGAGTAGTTCGTTCACCAATGCTTCCTGGTAAGCGTTTTTTTACACTCTCCTCGTTTGAATATAAGTTAATTATCTTGCACTGGAAAAATTTCAAAACAAAACAGGCACGCGCAACAGCATAGCCAAAGTCCAGATGGTTTCTCCAAGATGCACGACGGTCCTCAACAGAGTGGCGCCACCAGTAACCGACTGCTATAGGATCCAGCTGTGTCCATGGCCGAGATGCACAGGACGGTCAACATATAACATAATGTCTCTTTCTGTGTAGTAATACGATACTCGAACTATGGACAATGTGAGAGGCGCACAGATACAGCTATTGTCAGTGCGTTATTCCCGGACACCAAATATACCTCCCAACCGCTTCCTCTTTGGAGAAATAGGAACAAGGTGAGCATTAAAAT
>JTDE01001433.1:73030-86262 GCA_014338405.1 Paragonimus skrjabini miyazakii | reverse complement strand
TTCCCGTGGAAACTGATGGTGTATGCATAAACGGTTTGTCCCCTTAAAGGCTAGAGGAAGAGCAAAAGACCGTACGTAAGTAAACCTGAAACTAAAACAATATGACAATTTCAAAAATAAAACTTTAAAACAGATATCCTACACCAGGTATTCGCAACATGCAATATCTTGATCAGCATACGTGACGCTACTTGTGCAACCACAATCAGAAACGAAGGGGGAGATTGTTCGGATATACAGTAGGGTAAAAGTGAGTACTAGTAAATGAGATTGCCTCATATAAATAATGTAACAAAAACGAACGGGCACACCATTCCACTCGTGATTAGCCAGATGTTGAAGCAATTCGGAAAGATGACAATAAAAAACGTAAGTTTGCAATCCGACTGGAAATGATTTTTCATAGATGAACATGTCAGTAACAACTGTGACGTCCTTGACTTATTGTTATGTGCAAACGAATGTTTGTAGTACATATTTGGTTGTAGTAATCATCATCCGTGCTGATTTTCTGAATAGCCAGTCTGTGTCATTCTTGTTTTTGATGCACAACCATGCGTCAACATCACTTTGATGCACTATTGTCTGCTTTGATCACTTCAGTCATAGAGTTGGCGGAACAATCAGGTACGCAGTTGGGGAAAGATATGTGAAAATCGATTTCCACTTGTTTTGTGCGAACTCAGTTTTGATTAGATGTTAAAGATACTACTGTTTGTTGAAGGTCGTTTACGTCGCTTCACCTATTTTTTTGCTTAACATGTACTCTAATCTCCAACCCAACTTTTGGAATTTTCAGTAGTGCGCCAGTCAAATTTCGTGTAAATATATGTGTGCACAAAAATTAACTATAAATGAAACTACTAATACACCAATCACACGGCATCCCTCAGATACTCGTGCTGCACAGGGCTGATCCATTTTTATAGTTGTCTGACGAATGAAACCTGGGTAATAAGAAAGGGGCCGACTGGGAAGTCTATGGGAATGCGAAGGCTGCGATCAGTTGTGGGTGGTGTTCAACTTGAATTAACCAAATCCCCGACCACTCATCAGTAGTCTAATAAGAACATGCCTGAATGACCGTATTTGTGTCTTTCCAATCTGTAGACACATCTATGCCGTGTTGTTATCCGTAAACAACTGTCCCAGAAGAAAAGGTTACCGCAACCTACCTGCGCAGGATTACGTCAGCCGTTTGAATTTTGAGCGGATGTTTCTTAGTGGGGTCCTTCAACGTTTTCAAACAACTGCTCATTTTAATAGTTTTTGTCTGATTCTACTCTCTGCATAATCTCTGGATTAGATTTGGTGAAGATAAAGCAATTTCACGGTGCGTGATTTCTACAGCTGACTGAGATCTCTAGTGATAATTCAACGGACCTCCGGTGACCATGGACTCAGGGGTACGATCCATCATTTCACTCAGTAAAACACGGGAGATAGATACCGTAAATCGAAGAAGCTCTCTGTACTTATTTTGACTGTATTAGAGACAACAGAAGCACTTCCAACAGTATGGTGAAAATGGCATCCGAGCTTAAAAAAGCAATATTAACAGCTGTAGCAGTGGAGAAAGTCAGCGCGCTGACCTTCTTCATCGTGATGCCGATTGGACAGTCGCAGTGAAAATCTTGAATGGTTAAGAATTCAACAACCATGATGTGGTGAATCGTCCCGTCTGGTTTCTAGGCACTAGATGCGATCATTCATGAAAATGCAAATACCACTAATGGTACAGCACCGGCGTCTGCTGGCTATTGGGGGGGAAGCAAGCAGAGTACAAGTGTATAGAACGTGGCCAGATGTATTAATTCAATGAATGTTTTCAGTGTGAATTCACTTAGATCAGTAGAGAGACGTATTGATCTGGAAGTAGGAAGTCGGTAATTCATAATATTTGACTGTGCCGACTGACAACGCAGGTTTCTGACCAGGCATAACTTTAGACAAAACAGCGGAGAAATGCGTATCCCACTAAACTCATAATGGACAAACTTAGGCACATAAAAATCGCAAGATGTAACTAGTAATAATGGAATTTTCTCTCAAACACTACTGTAGAACTAACGCCGTCGTGTTGCATTATATGTGGACTTTATAGCTGATTCCAGTCTCACTTACATGAGCCCTTGATAAAGACTAACTGGGCCCACCTCCGCCTGCTCAACTGGATTCCCAGGGAACAAAATATTTCGAATGGTTTACTCGTCTAGTCAAAATTGAGGCGATTCAGTTCATTTCAGCCAGAGTGGCAAATCTATAAGGTTGTGTACTGTTTACGGTTTTCGGTACTCTCAATAAAGGTATATTCATAATGGCACTGGAGGAAGCACCATGGAACACATGTCCCTCGGTCGTTTTACACTTCTGGCCTTTGTTCAAACAACAATAAGAGCACAAAAGACCGGGAATTACATAATGACGACCAGCTAGACAACCGCTCAAACGGTGTACCACCATAGAAATAAAAATGTGACTTCCGGGAGCTGAAAGAGGGCTGGAGGTGTAAACCACGATCCCCTGAATTACTCTCAATTATTTTGGTCTGAGGTGTTGTCAGATCAACCATAGACGGATGAACGACAGTCTCCTGGTGTATCCACTTACCCGGAAAGATTCATCTCACATTCCAAATTTCAGGGAAATCTCTGCTTGCATCATACTCCACCTCAAAAAACCTGGAATCGACGCGCAGTTTCCAAACTCCAGCCCAGCCTCATCCAGTCCACGTGCAGCGTTCGCTTATATGTACGAAGGTGTCCGAGTTAAATTCATGTGAATCTATCATCAGATTGGTCTAGCCGTTAGATGGCCTCCGACTTTAGCACATCAAAGTACGCGTTTTACCATAAGGTATCAACCGCAATAAAGGACCGTGCCCTGCAGTCTTCGCTCAGTGTTCACCAAAATGGTGGGCTATCGTCCCTTAGCTTAACCACTAGTCTCACCTTGCCGTCTGCGGCGGTTTGTCAGAAAAGCTGCATTCAGTTTCCTAGAGCTGGGTGGACTAAAAGTCAACATTAGGGAGACACAACTTACAGACCCGTTGTTCATTTGCGAGACCCGTCACGACAACAGATCACTAAGCTGATCAACTTAGCTTTTGCATAATGTTCACGCAGTCAGAATTGTAGACTATTGGCTTTTAGCGAGGCTATGTTGATTCCAACTTACCCGTTGAGGTTGTCTGAGTAAAAGCGTTGGAAAGACCCATCGCATTCTCCTGTTAAAAGCTACCCCCTAGAACTAGTGGCTGAGTGGTGAGATCGTTTACTTGATGAGTCCAGACCGGGACGAAGTCGGTTTTGAATTTTTGGTTTGAGGTTGTGCATTAAGAATCAACATAAACATATCATGTTGCTGTATTGCTAGTGACGTAGTACTTGGTGCGACGGTATGCTTTCTTTGCGAGTGAACAGAACCATCACAACTTGATAAGGTCCGGTGCGTTTCCGCTTATATCCGTCTTTCCTTCAATTGTATTACCCATAAGTAGTGTGGAAAATTTCATGTCAGATGAGACCCACTTGCGAAAAATTTGGATTTCGGCCGGATTCCAACCAGCAACAGAAACAGATTGTCCATCACGTCATGGTTTGGCACTCAGTCCGCTAGGTCATTCGGTAGATTCCATATGACAGCAATTTAGGCGATTACCTGAGTCCAAATGTGAAATTTATGAGTTCCCGGTGTGGCTTCGTAGTTCAGCTGGTAGAATGCTTAGCGTTTCTCTTGCTGGTTTGCATCCAATTAAAGCAATTGTGTCAGACTATCACTCAAATGTTTTGTTCCATATTATGCTCACATATCACGGTACTGCCCCTTCAGTCATCTAGGCACTTCAGCTGGGGTCTCTAGAATCACAACCTTGCGTTTTATTCCGATCATTTCACTGACTTGCAAAGGATCCATACGTTTTCCCATCACAATAATCATTGAATTAACTTCTGATTGTCCTCGGGAACGCCCGTGTCAATTTATCGGCCTACCTGTGTGTTTCAAACAGGTTGCTTACTAAACGTTTAATTGAAGGTTGCATTTGTTGGGCCGTTTATTTGTTGACCATTTGTTGACCATTTGTTGCCTGTCTACAAAGGTGTGGTCTGATTGGTCGATACACCCAGTAAGCGGCGGTATGCTAGGAAGTATGCTCAAACGATTGGGTCTTATTCAACGATATTCCTATCCACATATTATTTGATAATATTTTCGTTAGGTCAGTTCATTCTTTATATCTGACCACTACCTTGTCCTTGGTGTACAAACGTGTACATTTTATCTGGTCTGACCATTCTGTAAAGTTCACAAACTAACTAGCGGTCTAAGCACAACCCATGGTCGAATTACAGTTTGTCCCATGTTTCCTAACAACAGATTCAATGATGAACAATGGCCGTTGCGACAATTATTATGTAAACATTTGTAACATGGAGATTCTTGGAATAGCCAATGAAGTAATCACTGAAAGCTGTAATTTGTAAATATTTCTGAGGCATCGCATCGGAATGTCCAATGTTTTCAAAACGAATCAACTGGTTAAGATTTCCAGCAGTCTATATAGATCCCCTGAGAATGCTAAGTTATCCGCAAGATATTTGTTTAATAGCATGCTAAATGCAGAGTGGCAAGTCATTTTCAATCCACTTATTTGTTCACATCTGTAAGTTAGAAACAAATGTCCCAAAGATCACGAGCTCCACAATTATACTAATGGTACAACTTAGAGAAAATTCTGCGAACGATCATATTTGATATCAAGCTGAAAGAATTATTGATCTCTTTTTGGTGAAAAACCCAAGAATAACAAGGCTGGGTTTGTGCAAAAGTAAATCTGAGTAGGGAGCTACATCAAAAGCGCAAGACCGAGTGCACAGAACTATATGCTTGTGTCGAGACCTAGTAGGAGATACAGAAATACACTACACAGAGACCAGATTGAATAGCAACCAAACTGGTGCATATCATTCAGTGATCGTGAAAAATGGAACAGCACACTCTTCCATTGGGATTTTACTGAACACTATGGGTTTTATGGGTTTGGCTAGTCAACAAAATCCACTTGAGAATAAATCCGAGAACATAGTAGGTGGATAATGTATACGGTGGGAGATCATATGTATATTGGTAAATCAGCGAAACAGGCTAAGTGGACTGACCAGACACACTGGATACCAGACAAAAAGATAACGTTCTGATTCTGATGCAAACGACGTTGTCAGAATATGGTCGTGTTTTATGTTTGCTCAGCCTAACCTCGAGTTAATTAAGCAGACAGAAATTAAGATACATAGCTAATGTTTACCCAACGGGGCCAGAAATCATTAGAAATGTTTTCCCATTTGTTATCTGTCACGAGCAGAAAAACCTGTCTACATATCCGAATTTATTGGGAGGAATACTATGGAAATATGATCGACTCAACGGTCGAGTAGGGTGAGCGACGAAAGTGTAAGATGACTTGATTTGCATCAAACTTTTCATCACTTAATAACAGGGTGGAATGAAGTAGACAAGCCAGTGCATCAAGAGTTAAACGTGGGTGATGACAGGCAAAGCGACTGTTGTCTCTGACATTCAGTTTAGTCTCATTTAAAACCGGAACCAGTTTTTCATACATATTCAGTGTTACAGATGTATATATTTTTGGGTAAAATTTGACCAGTCCATTTTTGACTTGATGCCTGCCATTTTCTGGCAGTTAGTAACTTTGCCAGGTTCGAAACTATGAGAGGATAATCCAGCAAACATCTGCCATGAAATCTGTGTACCCACATTACGGACAATTTTTGAAATTATATCAGGTCCATTTGCCCTACTGGATCTCGACCAAACAACTTCATAATTATCTGAGTTCCCAACGACGATGGATGCATAAGCACAATGTGATCACTGGAGTTATTCTACCGGATTCACGAAACAGGTTCGTTAGATCAACAACTAGTTTCTTTTGGGGCAGAATTCTTTCCACTCAACCTCGTTTCCGCAGAATTGGTAGTGTTTCCTCTCACGTCTAAGTGTTGAATTTCACCGGTAATCGACACTGGAAGTCACCGATATTCTGCTTGTTGCAGGAATCGATAGGTGAATAAATAGATATAGTTCCTGCAATTTCTGCAAACAAGTTGCGATGCAAAAGAATTGAAATTGGTGGAGCCGCTTTCTGAAAATGTTTGCAAAACACAACATTTTATTGTTTAGTAAGTGAACAGCTGACGCAAAACTTATGAGGAAACCAAGTCAAAATTTTGCACTTGTTGAAATCTGCTTCCAACAAGTTCAGCATTCTTACTGTGTAGTTACACCATCTCTCTCACAGAAGCTTCCGCAGTTTTGTAGGGTTCAAATTCACTGAATCCACTGTTATAAAATCTAGTAGTTGTTGAAATTGACGTCTTTCTCCGGCTAATTCCAGTAAACCTAATTCGGGAAGCTGTCACGTAAGGAAACAGTTTCATGAGTTGTTACAGGAGGAGAGAAGTTTCGAATTATGTGTTTCTGTCTCTGTGTTGGTCTGAGAGGCATGTTTTGGACAGTGACTGAAAGTGAATTAAAGGAAGCTTTGAGGAAACTGTCGATGTGAAACCAGCAGCATTGAAACACATTGGTTTTTAGGAAACCTTTAGTATTGTTGTCTCCCACACTTGTGTCAAACGAGCAGAATTTTGAAACCAACGCTAAATTCAGCCGTGACGTCATAATGTTGACGGATCTCAACTGTGATGCAGCTCTGTCTGTAAAGCAACCTGCTTATCCATCAATTATGTTGCGACAAGTAATCTCTTAAAACGTCATGTTTATTTGATAAGACCAGTTCCTCCACTGTTTGAGTTACGTGTGAAGGTTTTGTGGGTTTGAATATCATCTTCCTTCAAGTATCTGTAGTTCACTGAGAATTGTCTTAGTTCAGCTAGTCCCTCCGGATAGAGAATTTCTTTGTTCTGCAGCATTTTGTTTGCGCTTCGCTACACATTTACAAAAAGTGACATCTTTCGCGAAATAAAGATAACATGCATGTGTGTCAGTTTCCAAGTATAAGTGGTTAAGGAAGTCGAACTCAATAGGAAACCCTTCAGTGTGAATGGTTAAACCAATTCTTCCTAAAATCATCTTCTGCATTTTTGCCATCGCTACAAAATTTATAGACAGACCCAATCCATGTCACTAAAGTCACTGGGTCCTGTTGGCTTGATGCTACAAGTGTTTTAGATAAACGAATGTGCATGACCACTGGCCTAAACAATTCAAATGGGTTTTAGGTATCTTCGCATTTTTACGGACGCTAAAACTCGTCAACGTTTTGTGTCATCAAAGTACAGCGGTTCTGACGGTTCTAAATTGTGACTGAAGAAACCAGAACGATGAACAAAGCGGGTTCCAAGATGAGCATTTGCAGATACCGTCTGTTGGCAGGGATTCACCCTACAATCCGTCTGTTTACCTTGAGGTTTAGCCTGAGTTCAATGAATTAATCCTTTGACTGACTTTGTAAATGCTAGTCGAGGCCGTAATTGTAGTTTCTTTAGTACAATGAAGTGACCAACTTTTTCAGAAGCCTTGTAAACATGAGGGTGGATTATTACTGTCAATTTTTCAACAGCAGCCTTCATTTAACATCTGCGAGAAGGTAACCGTTTTGCGATGAAGGAACATCTCCTACAGAAGCCATACTGTCCTGTAGCTTGATATCTGCTCCTTCAGTCCGGAAAATCTCCCATTATGTTTTCCATTAGTGTATAAACTGCTAAAGGTGGCTTTTTCAATCGACTGTTGAATGTGAATTCTGCGCAACGATCTTTTGAAGATAGGTGGGATTGTGTACCATCTTCAAGCTTATGTTAAGCTCCGGTCGATAAGGGACGATCAGCCAGTAATCCGGTGGTGCGAGCTTCTAGAATGACAAGAGGTATCAACGCTGGGTCAGCTGATTCATAAACCAATTGGTTAATTAATCTGATTGTCTTCCGACACTGGTATATAAGGTAGTTCCGTTAATATGTCCGTGTTTGTTCAAGCTTCACCTGTGGAATAATGCAGTTATATCGATCGCCTCTCTATCTGTCTTGCTAAATTCTTCGGAGATGCGAGCTTGTGAAATGTCAGTGCAACCCCCACTGTACCACAACTTTGCTGAGGAAGGGCTTAAGATTCATCTCAGTCTTTCCAATAAGACCTTGATGATAGCAGAACCGATTATATCAAGCAGAGGCTGTGGCACGATTTCTCCATGTTACATTCCGATTAAAAACAGGTTCAGTTTGTCTCGGCTGGCAACTATTCCAAACCGCATAATTAACTGTGAGTGGATGTTTGGTTCTACGTTTAAAACGTCTCGGACTTCTACTCGTCTAGAAAAATATTACCAGAGCGTGGTTGTTTACGGCATCACGGATTTTCTGAAAAATAATCCGAGGATGATAATCTAGGTTGAGTGTGGTTCAACAGCTGGGCGACTCGAAGTTTTGGATTGTTTTACTTCTGCTGAATTCGCCGTATGCTAAGCGTTTATACACCTATTGTGAAGAAAGACTTGCTTGTATTCTGTGGATACATAACTTCATGTGTCTAGTAATTACTGTAACCATATGGAGTAGCTACAGTCAGACTGCTACTTACTTTGTCCGCGCTGTTGGCCTACGAGCGCGTAAGCAGACAACAGAATAACGGTTAGTGAAACGGTAAATAACCGAACGACGTTCAACGGTTCTGAACGACTGACTACGAAATATGCACGATTAGTATGTATTTTCCCGGCCAACCCAACCACTTGATGCTAACGAACGAATACAGAGAAAAGACTAGCCTCCGCACAGAGCTACTTTATGTCACTCAATCCGAAGACAACCTGGTTACAAACCCGTTCGTCTGTATAGAGTTTGGGACTAGCAACAAGCAAGGTCAAAGGGAGTGGAACAGACAAAAGTCTAGACAGTACAATCTAGGTGTGTAGTAGAGCTGACAACAACAGTTGTCACGAGGGCGTAGGTCGATTGTGAAGACCGGAGCTGCGCACGACCATGGCAAAGGTAAAGGTCACTCACAAGTGAACTTTGCCACTTGTGGCCACACAATGTTTTCAAGGATCTGGCAACTTCCCCGACACCTCCCTTACGGAAATTGGTAGTAGCTGGTTTTCTTCAGGTCAACCCGAATGAGAATCGGTGGTCGGCGTTGTCGATAGCTCCAACGTCTGGCAGGACGACTTGTTGTGGCGGTCGACTGGAGTAAGGTTGATGCTTCCGACAATATCGCCTTCTCAGGAAGTTTGAATATGTCCAGGAGTAGTTAGGCGGTATACTTTTGTGGTCGTCACGGATTTCCTTGTTGACAGCATGGCGTAGCCGAAGCTGATTGCGATGGCGGACCAAAGTGTCTCCCGCAACTGAAACCTCGTAAAGCACCTTGCCCCGGCATCTCGTTATCACACCTTCTGCCCACTGGTTTTGACCGGATTAACAACTGCGGGCGTAGACAGACGATTAAATTGTTAGCGAGGCGTGTTCGTGTGAGGAAAACTGCTTCCGTTATAATTGCTCCGTCGGGATCATGGAGTTCAGCGTGGTCCGTAGTCTACGATTCATAAGGGCTTTGGCAGGAATCCTGCAGTTGACGAGTGGAAGTTGCCGTAAGCTTTCTTCAGACGCCCCCTCCCTACACGATTTGAGAAGGGCACGTTTGCGTATGTTGACGAAGCGTTTTGCCTGGCTGTTGGACTGCGGATGATATGGAGGCGACTGAATGTGTCCAGTGACACTGTGCCCAAAGAATTCGGTAAACTGACCGGGTACGAATTGGGTGCCATTGTCAAACACAGTGGTTTCGGTGAGGCTAGGGAAATTGCACGGTCGTCGAAAAGTGTTGGAAGTAGCTGTCACTGTTGGTGAAATCAGTGGTACGATCTCAGGAATGAGGACGACCTGTTCTTCAAGGCGTTTGAGCTCTGGGTTCAAGAGTGCCAAAGCTGTGTACGGTACTGGTGTTTTCGGACGGAAGACGGGTTAAGCTCCTGGAGATGGTTACAGGATTGCTTGGTTCTGAGAGCAGTGTCCCAGATCCTCCTGAAACATTGGCGCGAACCGTTGGACGATCTCAGTCGTCGCATTGTGTGGTGCGGCAGGGAACCGTACTTGCTTGCATATCGCTCGAATTGGAAAATCGAGCAGACCAAGTTGTCCTATCCAATCGAGCCCGAGCAAATTGAAATTCGAACCAGAGACGTAGCAGCAGCCGTTAGTAGTTGTGCCTCGGAATGAGACGCAACACTGCAATTGGTCAGTCAATTGCAAAAGGCCGCCACAGGCGCTGGTGACGGATTGAGACCTCCATCAAATTGGGGGTGGGCCAAGCGTTCTCCAGAAGTTCTCTAAAATGACTGCAATTCCCGACGCAGTGTCCAACTGCAATCGAACTGGGAAGCCATTTATCATGACCGAAACGGACTTCCATCGACCGGAAAAGTTGACTTGGAAAGCAGTCAGCAGTCTCAGTGATCTGCCAACCGGTTTGGATTTGGTCCTCGATTTGAACTTGGGGTTGTACTGCTACCTGAAGGTAGAGGAAGCACTGACGATGTGCCGGGATTGACAGAAGTCGCCCTTGTGCCCCAGCTGACCACACCGAGAGCAACGGTGCCGTCTGAGAGGACAGTCATGATGAAAGTGTCAGGCGCCGCAATTGCTGCCCGAGGACGGGGTGACTTCTTGGCATATGAGCGCAGAGGATGTGAGCCAAGTCCTGCGGGGAGTGAACCAGGGCCAGGATGACGTGAGGGATTCTGTGTTTGCGTACCATTGTCCGAAACTTGTATGAATTAGCCAGAATGTACTGCATGTACGGCACCAGTGCCGCACTGGACCATTGTGGCGTCGTGTCTGAGGTTCATTAGGCGATGACATTCCGTGGTGAGCGTTTGATATGTCGTCGTGGGATCTTGCTCGACATTGTTCAGCAGGCGAGTACGGATGTCTGCCACTTTCACAGAATAGAGACCGCAGACGAACATCAGGCGTTTGAATTGATCTTCGGTAAGCGAACTGAGCTTGAAACGCTGGTATTCGCGATTGACCACACCGGCACAGGTGACGTAGTCGTCGTCGTCTGACTTGACCATTTTCAGACATTGATGTCTTGTATTGAGCAACGAAGATTAATCACCAAAGATGGACCACAAAGTCTCGAATGTTTCCTCCAAGGAATTATCGCGTGGGTTCTTTTGTAGGATAAAGTTGATGTACTTCTCGTGCTCAACGGTGCCGAGTTTGCGTAGGAGGAGACGATCCATCCATGGTTCATCCTTTGTACTGAAATCGACACCGAAAAGGTCCTCGTGCCGTCTGAACCAGGCATCAAATGTCGAGTTAGCCTGGGCATCATAATGAAACTCGGTGATACCGCTAGCGACAGCGTCAGTTGATTTCTTTCCACCGGCCGACGCCGGTAGGGCCAGGTTTGATGTAGATAACGGATCAACGAGCACTTTGGTAAGCTTCAGTTACTGCGAAAGAAGACGTTTCAAATCTTCGAATTGGTCAACCGTAATTGAAAATCACTGAACGCGTTTGGTAGCCTCCATATCATCCGCAGTCCAACAGCCAGGCAAAACGCTTCGTCGACATACGCAAACGTGCCCTTCTCAAATCATGTAGGGAGGGGGCGTTTGAAGAAAGCTTACGGCAACTTCCCCGACAGTTTCATTGCACACAATGAACATAACGGGTGGATGTGCGTCAGCAAATACAGAGAGTGGGAAAGACCGAATTTTTGTAGTGCGGAGCGCTTTCGGATGGCCATCATTTGCTGGAAGGGTGTGATTATTTTGAAACCCCAACCTGGTTTTAACATACATGCGAGGGCCCCCTGGCGGATTTCAGGGGACAAATGTATGAGGATTTGTAATGCTATATACTTGTGTTCACCCAGAGTTGGCATTTGTTAGTCTTTCTGAATGGTGTCTGATTTGAATAAGCAGCATTGAGGGAAACAAAGACCAAATTGCATGCCCTTGTTTTGCCGTTTGCTGTTCGGAAAGTTATTTGCGGTGATTTAGATGCGCCGTCACTTTCTCGCATTCTATTGGATTTTTAAACGCTTACGGTAACATTCTGTAGTCCTTACAGGACCGGGCACACAACTCACCTTCCAGTATGTTATCTGTAGTAGGTCTATAAGATGGTATCACTAAATGTTAACGGTTCAAATCTTGTGTTGAAATTTCGATATAAAATTGAATGTGCTTTATAACATTATGTTCGCTGTGTTTTCTAGATTTTAGTAACACTATTCTTCTATCGGCACAGAATACACATAGGTGAATTAGTAAAAACAGATTGGCATAATTTCCTTTCAATCTCAAACTTAACCACTTTTGAACCGTTTGCTAAATATACCTTGGTAATTTTATCTTCTCAAAGTAATTACATTTTTGTATGCTCTATTTGGAAGAATTGTAAGAACTATTTTTGGAAACAACCCTCTAATGAGATGATTCAAGAAATAAATTATAGTTAATGACAGACAAGGCAAAACAAGAATTATTGTAGGTGTTTTTAACCAACATTAGTTGAAAGCATGATAAACGAAACCTGCAGAAAATTCAAAATCTTTCCTTAGCTGAGAACCGAACAACTGGTAATAATCTGAGTGGAATAAAACAGATCTGGGAAATTTTTAATAAAAACTGGAAAGAAAAGAAATATTTCACTCAAAACATCAAAAGGAATACAATATTAGGGCAACTACCGGAAATTTCAATTGTTTTTACACGATAGATTCCAGCAGCTTAAATTATTGTCCTTATCTCTCAGTCTCTTATCCCAGTACAGTATTTATGAAAGAGGTTTTTTGAATATATGCGTTTTATATCTTACCACAATAAAAATCAAATCAAATGTATGTAGACAAAAGTTGAAATGTCCACACGACCTACATTACAGTTTACGCTGTGACACAATTCTAAATGTAGTGAAGGTTCGGGGATTTGGGTTATAACAAAATTGAACACCACTCCTACTTGATCGTAGCCTTCACATTCAGATAAGCATTTCGATAGAACAGAGTGATTCTGTTCATTCTCATTTCGAAATGATTAGTCAAGCTGAACATTATTCACACAAGGTTGAGGTTGAGTGTTTAGATTTGATTATCCGATCATGCCTATTGTGAGGTTGCTGGCGTGGTGGTTAAGACGCCAGTCTCACAAGCACGAGGGTCGAAGTGCAAACTCCGATCCGGAC